>CAWYPN010000237.1:0-49822 GCA_963966035.1 Acleris laterana
CAAGCAGAGTATGACGTATGAATAGTATATTGACCAGCGATCATCTCCCGGATCCGGCTGGCCCCGGCGGCAGGCTCGGGTCTCCGCGCGGCGCGGCGCGGGCGGGGCGCGGCGCGCGCGGGCGGGAGCTCGGCCCACTCGCGCGCGCGCAGCAACTCCAGCTGCTTGAAGCGCATGTCCACGTTGCCCACCTGGGACCATACCAGCTCATCAGATACTTCATTCTCGGAGAGAGGTTCTAATTCCCCCGAACGTTCTAGCGTGACGATCAAATTACCATGTCAAATATCTATTTACTAATGTCAACGGAGATCCGCTCGCGCGGAGCTCCTATTTCTGGACGGGTCTGCCCTCCGGGCCGGCTACGAAACTAGGGTCTCTATTGACTGCCACAATTATTTTTAGTCATAATGTGTGTTAAGTCATAATTTTCGCAAGTCATAATGCATTTTTCTCAGGACACGGTTATTTTGTAAGGATTTTTATAAAACTAACCTAACCTAACCTAACTAATCTACACGATAAACGTTTATTAAAAACTGTAACTTCAGCCTGAAAGAAGTTATGACAAAAAAAAGTATGTCTAACAATACATTATGACCAACGATATGTATGGCAGTCAAAGGGATCCGACGAAACTAACATAACCTAAACCTTCCTCCCTATTTCAACCTTGCACAGTGTGAAATTTGACCCCAAAATCGGACATCCTTGTTTTGTCCGAGGGTAGGACAGCGGTTATTATTTTGAATGCGTGACGAAACTCCTGCGCGCCAAACTTCCTTAGTTTAAAAATTACGGAACTTCGAATTTCCTTTTATTTTATTTCCGGTTAAATTAAAAAGGCATAAATACTCTGAATAAGTAAGCGAAAAAAATTGAATCGAACAAAAGCATTAAAAATACACATATTAACACTTCTTTCTATTAGGATTTGTTACGGGACACATAAAAAATAGCGTTTTCCTTATTTTTGTTTTTATTAATTTTTTATGTAACCCTACAGAATTAGAATCTTATTTATGGATACATAAAAAGCCTTGAATTTCCTTTTTAATGTGTTAATATATTGAATTCTAATTGCATGGCACTTAAAAGATAATCTACTTCGAAATTTTACATCAGGGCTGTCACAAAAAGTACCGGTTATATTGTTTGTATTTAATTGGACAGGTATATAAAAGAATTGAGACTATGTTGTTGAAATATTACACGTAATAATTAGGGATCAAAAAATACCACTTAAGAAATATAAAAACTTGCGATTTCCCTAAACTTCGCTACTCGCTTATATCATTATATTGAAAATATACAAGTGTCCTGTTTTCTCGTTTCTGTAGGAACGGCACAAAAACCTATTGTTAGCAAGCGTAGTACTAAATTCTACTTATAAAATTTCTTACCTTACAAATGTTACAGCCTTCTTACTGTCACATGAAACTTTTTTCTTACTGTCACATGAAACTTTTTTATATTTTTTATAGGTACCTTAGTTACGACAGTTGTTGATTATGTCAAGTGTCACTTAAAATATCGGTACAAGATTTCGTATACGAACGTGCCTTTTTAAAACTCATACACGTTGGACAAACTGGAGGCTTCATGGAGCCGTCAAAGAGCCCTGAATCTACGCTGCCTCAAAAGTAACTGACCCCACCTGTTGGGGAATGTTCGACTGAGCTCAGATCAACAGACTCCATGCGAGGAGGGCATGAAGGCGCCAAACCTCATGCTGGTCAGCTACTGGAAACTGGAACTTCTTACTCTCCCGGAGTATGCGCGAAAAAACAAGGAGAGGACGCAGATATCATAAACAAGACTTACACACGACTTGATATTTATAAATTACTGGTAGAAGAGAGCAAAAAACAAGGCCGTAATTACAGACCCTGTGACTTGCCTAAAAACCGAAGATTGGATATAGTTTTAAGTGCCATTGGCCATCGGTTACGTTTACTTTCTGAAGCAGATAAGGAAACATTGGCAGATTCCGTGAAATGGTTTATAAGCAAGACGGAAAGTAAATTCAAAAATTGCAAAAGCAATTTCCTTTATTTTCAAAATAAAAACAAAGAATGGCTTAGCAAAGTTTTTTTGGATGATATTCCTGAGGACATGAAATTAGTATCTGACCCTGACACACCAACTTGCTCTAATTATTTCGAGTTAAGTAACCGACAGCAGTTGCGGTCACGGCGCAAGCTTGAGACTATTTTGGAAAACGAACCACCCGCTAAACTCGTGAAAGCTCTCAGTTCATCTATTTTGGTCGAGGGAAGCAAATTACCACCAAAGTCAGCTCGTGATCTAGAGTCTGTTATTAATCTATGCTTGACTTCACCATCTAAACTAAAGAAAGTGTCAGAAAAACTTTCTCAGCCTAGCATTCAACCATATACCCCAGATGAAGCCCTCGCAATCATAATTGACCGAAATTTTTCCGCTGACACTTATCATTTTTTACAACAAGACTCAAAAAAACGAGGCTGCTCTTTGTATCCTCCATACTACAAGGTACGCCAGGCTAAAAAATCTTGCCACCCTGAAGAAATATCAGTATCTGAAGTAGAAGGCTCCATTTCTTTACAGAGTTTACTGTGTCATACTTTTAAGAGATTGGTTGACTCTTACGATGACGTGTTCTCACAGTATTGTAACAAATTGGGCATCAGTCATCTAAACTGCATCTTTGAAGGATCATGGGGTTTTGATGGTAGTACAGGGCAGTCCTTATATAAGCAAGCTTTTCTTTCAACTCCAGACTCATTATACGACGAGAATAGCATTATAGCTACTACATTTGTGCCGTTACGTATCGTCGACAACGTAAGAATTCAAACTCTTTGGCTTAACCCCAGCCCACAGTCGTACCGTACATGTCGTCCACTTCACATTCAGTACAGGAAGGAATCTAAAGATCTTATCCTCTCCGAGAAGGAGTATGTTGAGCAGCAAATACGAACACTTGATCAACTAACGACACAAACATCAAATGGAAATCAAATCACAGCGGTTTCTCGACTCACTTTAAGTATAATTGACGGCAAAGTATTAAATATTATAACCAACACAAATTCCCAGTTACGATGTCCAATGTGCAGGTTAACAGCTACTCAGTTCAACAATTTAGAAGTAGTTTACTCACAACCGAAGTCTAAACCAGAAACTTTACAATACGGTATTAGCCCACTGCATGCGTGGATACGTATTTTGGAATTTCTTCTTCACATTAGGTACAAAAATGATCCAGCTGTGCGACAATGGAGGATACGCAAGTCGTCGGAAGCTAGTCGTATAACTGAAGAAAGAAAAAAGGACATCCAGGCTCAGATTCGGAACAAAATTGGGTTGCTAGTTGATGTAGTCAGGCCAAACTCGGGGACCACTAATGATGGTAACACAGCGCGGACTGCACTTTCAGACAAACATCGCGCTACATTTGCTGAGATTTTGGGAATTGCACAGTGGTTGGTCGATGATCTCCATATCATTCTCGTGGCGTTATCGTGTGGTTTACCAATCAACACTGAAAAGTATGCAAACTTTTGTAAAAATTTGGCATATAAATATGTTGAAACCTATAAGTGGCATCCAATGACTGTGACCGTGCATAAAATTTTGGTCCATGGGCATGAAATAATGGACTATGCTGTTTTGCCGGTAGGGATGCTTTCGGAGCAAGCTGGAGAAAGCAGGAACAAATTTTGGCGATTTGACAGAGAACATCATAGTCGAAAAATGGATCGACTAAAAACCATGTCTGATCTATTCCATCGGGCTTTGGAATCCTCAGATCCAGTAATATCACAAATACGACTGTCAAATCGCCGCAAAAATTGTAAAAAGCTGCCCTTACCTAAAGCTGTTATAGATATGTTAAAACCCACTTCTGAAACAGATCTTCAATCATATTCATCAGACGATGAGGATGACGAATGTGTTGACGAAGATTTACGAACTGAAGACTGCAGCACTGAATACACTACGATTATTTCGAATGAATGTAACATTTACGAGGATTGAAAACAATGTTAGCTTGGTGTTTAGAAAACCAACACATGACATAAGTACAATGGCTATTTGGACTAGTCCATGGATTTTTATTTTGTATGAAATTCCTCCCTAAATAAGATAAGATTAAGTAGTCTACTTATCTTATTAGTCTAAAATTAAATTGCGTGTCACATGTGAACGGAATGACTAAGTTCAAGTCAATAAGCCAGAAAAAAAAACCGGTATAATTTATTTGTTCCATAATGTGACAACCCTAGGTGTAAAAAATACCGGAAAATTTCAATTACCTGTAACTTTTGAGTACCGTGCAATTAGACGCTAGTTATTTCACAATTAATAGAATTTATAATAATCTATTACTGTGTGTTAAAATTAGATTCTAATGTGCTGGATTGAGGCAAAAAATTGCAGAAATAAAAAAAATTAAAATGTCTATTTACACAACAAATAGGCATATTTTCTTTTTGAAAACATGTTATATAGTGCACTTGTAACACCTCTTATTGATGCACAAATCGCTTTGAAGATATATAATAGATTCTATGAGTTCTGACTATTTTCATATACACACATCCGGTTTTTACCTAAACTTTAGCACCCATTTTCTTATAAATCAAGAACGTTATGTTACGCGGGAGTTCTAGTCGTGTATTCGGGATGGTAACTGCTGTTTTGTTGTCGAATAAAGCAGGGATGTCCGATTTCGGGGTCAAATTTCACACTGTGCCTTGTAATGAATAGAAAATTTTGCAACCGGAAGCGACTGCTTCTGCGACACCAGCAGGCGCGACCTCTGCTGTCAGGACCGGCTCCTACGAGCAACAGAGATCCTGGAACCTCCAGTGCGCGCATGGTACCTGCATGAACACCATGTCCCAGAAGCCGTGCAGGTCTGCGGGCGTGACGAGCGCGGCGCCGGGCGCGGGGCGCGCGCAGCTCTCCACGAGCCCCGCGAACTGCTGCAGCTTCTGCGACATCAACAGGCGCGCCTGGCCCACTGCTGCCAGGACCTGCTCCTGCACGCAACGAATTAATACCCTTTTACAATGTTGACCCGTGTGGTTGCCGGGTTAGAATAGTGCCACTCCATATCTTCCCGTGGATGTCGTAAGAGACGGCTAAGGGAATAAAGGCGTACAGTACTGTTAGGCGATGGGCTTGCAACCTGTCACTAATACACTGGTGAACATCTTAGCCTAAAAGTGCAAAATGTGGTTACAGAATTATTTACAAGTTTTTAGAATTGTTGGTAATTCTGTAGCTCTGCCTACCCCACTCTGGGAATAAAGGCGTGAGTTTATGTATGTATGTATGTTACAATGTTCAATACTAATCGAGTCAGAATTTCGTACAATTTAGACATAAAATAGATGTAGAGATAAAAACTAAATACACCCACGGGCAAAAATACTCGCCAATCCGTATTTAGTTACTCAACTACGGCAAAGTAAAAGGGAGAAGGTTAGGATTTCAGCAATCCACTACATATAGGAAATATTTTATTCGGACGAAATCAGTATGACGGACTTTATATCAAAAAAATAGTCACTCAATATTTTTTTTGCTATCATGTCCAGTCGGGTTTTGAATTCTAAATCACAAAAATAAACATATTAAATTAAAATAACCCAAGCCACAAAAAAACTAATTTTACTATAATACATACATGTATGTGTATGTGCGTAAACACTTTATTGTACAAAAGAAAAACCAGAACAATCCAATTAATATAAAAAATATGTACAAAGGCGAATCCCCTTGATTATTTCAGCGTTTATGGACACTAGCGTCATCTATAGACAGTTCTGAATATCAATCGCTTAAAAAGAACAAAATTAAGATCTTCTTACTTAGTGTTTCTGTTTCTTATATATAGAATCTCACATATTATTATTAACATCAATAATGTACACGAAAATATAGTCTTATCAAATCGAAAATGAGTACAGCTAATGCCATCTATCGTCGAAAAGCTAAATTAAATATTGCAACTATTTGACGATAGATGGCGTTATGTGTACTCGATTTCTGTAGAATCTAAGACATTGGCAGCAGGAATCATATCGCCGGCAAAAATTCACAAATTTTAAAGTCATACAAAACACAATAATTTACTATGTACAGGTCATTTATGGATATTTCGGATTCCCTTGCGTTTCTGACTTAATTGTAAAATTCATTAATTGAGTAGATTTCAAGATCATTTTTTTTTTTGATTTAGACTAGTGGTCGGAATGTTGTGATTTTGTTCGTAACCGCGTTGCGAGTGGCGTCACGTAGCACTGATTCGTCGATGGTATATAGAACTAGCTGTGACATAGAATGTGGCACTTCGGCTGTTTAACCATTAGCAGAAATTTGTTTATTTATTTTCTCAATCACTACATAGTATAAAACAAAGTCGCTTCCCGCTGTCTGTCCCTATGTATGCTTAGATCTTTAAAACTACGCAACGGAATTTGATGCGGTTTTTTTTAATACATAGAGTGATTCAAGAGGAAGGTTTTTATGTAAAATAAATTCTGTTTTATGTACGGATGTAACAGAAAACTCATATAAGCCGAAGCGAAGCGAGGGCGGGTCGCTATAAATAATGACCTAAAAATTAATATAACTTGGTACTTTGACGACGCGTTGGCCTAGTCTAGTTGGTTGTCACCCTGCCTACGAAGCTAGCGGTCCTGGGTTCAAATCCCAGTAAGGGCAGATATTTGTGTGATGAGCGCGGATATTTGTTCCTGAGTCATGGATGTTTTCTATGTGTTTAAGTATATATTTCTCTATCTAGTACTTATATCGTTGTCTAGTACCCATAGTACAAGCCTAGAGCTTAGTTTAGGACTAGGGCAATTGGTGTGACAATGTCCCCTGATATTTAATTAGAGTATGATTTGGCTTCGGCTGATATTGTACAACACGCAAAATGCTAACTGCACGCATAATGTGCAAACAGTCAAAATGTACATACGCAAAATCAACATCATGACAAATGTACAGTACGCGAAATGTACAGTACGCAGAATGTACTTACGCTGAAAGCACATAAAGCAAAATGTGTAAAAAGAAAAATACGTATTTCGCGAATTGTTCAATGCAAAATGCATAATTCGCAAAATGTTACAAAAGCAAAATGCTTAATCGCCAAACGTACATAAAGAAAATGTACAAAACGTAAAATGTACAAGAAGCAAAATGGATAATAATGCTCAGTAGGCACAGGGTGGTTTACCAAAACCCCTACGCAAAAAGAGGGTATTGTAAGTTTGACATGTGTATCTATGTGTGGATCGTAGCTCCTAAACGGATAGACCAATTGAGATGCGGTTTGTTTTCTTTTGAATGCCTAGCTGGTTTGATTGGAAGTGTTCTTAGCTAAGTTTCATCAAAATCGGTCAATCAAGAGCTAGCTAGGTAGGTTAAGTTATGTTATTTTATTTTAATTCAATAATAGATAGTGTAAAGATTCTTATTTTTTTCGAAAATGCCTTTGTTATACACCTGTTATAAGAACTCTTTCCTTATTTTGCGTATTGTTCATTTTGCGTGTTGTTATTTTTTCGTATAGTAAATTTTGCGTATTGCTCATTCTAACTTTGCACATTTTGCCACTATCGCGTGGAGTTCATTTTGCGTATTGTACAATTATCATATTATGTACATTTAATTGTATGTACATTTTGCGTACTTTACATTTCGCGTACTGTACATTTGTCATGATGTTGATTTTGAGTATGCACATTTTTACTGTTTGCACATTATGCGTGTAGTTAGCATTTTGCGTGTTGTACATTATCAGCCGAAGCCTATGATTTTGAGAAAAACTTCCATAAGCATGACTTTCTTCAGAAGACTTTTTAAAAAACTTTATGTCAAAAATCAAAAGCAACATAATTTATTCAGTAAATTGGCCTCATACGGGCTTTTTTATATGTCTGTAATGAGTGAATCTACTAGTAATACTAATAACAATAGATATAAAAGCCATAAATAAAAATAAAAAACAAATAGGATGCAGATTATTGATATCAATTTATCAAGTAATGGTATTTATTTATTTATTTAAACAATGTCTTGTGGACTTACAGCATCAGCCAAAGCGCCCAGCAAAATACTTAAAGCTACAAATTTTAGACATGAAATAACATTTTACATATCTTACATAAAAACATAAATGGGGTACAACATGCACAAATCAATCAGGGAACATCACAGCTAGTCATGACCTTCCAGCTTATTCAAATTTAGGAAGCAGCTTAAGGTATGATTATTATCCAATAGCTGTATGCCATTGGGTAATCGTCATGGGCTCGATGGACATTATCAAAAACGTCAATAGACCGGGATATAAATGAAATTGATGACCTTCAAGAACTAACCTGAATAGATTCTGGCAGTACGGTCTGAGCGAAGATCTTGTCCCACGTCTCACACATGCCAGTGAGGCGCGTTATTTCAGAGTTCAGCTGACGCCGGAAGTGGTTCAGGCTGTCAATGTTGCAGCTGTCTTCATCCAGTAGTCCTGCAAGTATAGAATGATAAAGTGGTGGCTCAAGAGTGGGGATCAGGAGCACAAAAATAAAAAGACACCCAATAAATTTCCACACAATAAATGACTTGATTCGATTTGATTTGATTTGATTTGAAGATTTGGAGTTTGTATTGAATTGAAGCAATAACCCAAAGGACTATTGTTATTCCATTCTGATCATTCAATCATTCAAAATTCTTTCTACCCAACATTACACATAATTGATGTCTACATTGGCTTGGCACAATATATCTCACTAACAATATGAAAGCCATAATAAATAAAAAAGATATAAATTATTGGTGAACAAAATGTGAATATACCTTCATCCAACTTCTTCTTCATCTCCCTCCTCGCATTAGCCTTGCCGCGGGACAATGTAACACATGGACTGATATTATTTGCTTCTTCTTTAATCTGCTCTGGAGTCAACGGAGAACTTAAATTCTTGGGTGACCGCAGCTTCTCCTCAGAATTGGATTCACTTTTCGGAACTTTAGTCTTTGGTGTACTAATAGATTCTTCAGAAGACTCCAATTCCGTAGATGCTTGGGATAGAGATGATGATGCTTGTTGCATTGTTATTGTTGGTGGGCCAGCAGACTCCGTCACTTGCTCCATATCACTTGAAGAGGTGATGCTGTACAAAGATTGTGGCTGTCGAGAAGCCACACTCACTGTCTCCATTTCGCTGTTAGAACTGCTTTGAGAGGTTGATGTTTTGGCTATTACTTTAGGATTAGCTTTCCTTGGTTGTTGTCCATAATTACTACTTTTTACTTTAGATGGTTTTGTATATGTTTTCTTTATTGGCTGCTCCATATCACTACTTGATAAACTTTGGAACATGTTTTGTCTTAGTAGAGGTATTTTAGGGGATGGAATTTTACTTTTTGGTTTAGGTTTATCATTTTGCCTAAGCGTGATCTTGCTATCTGTTGTATTATTTACGATTGGCTTTGGAACCGTACGAGATCGAGTAGTTCTTGATGATTCCACCTTTTGTAAAGTTTTGGGTAGAATAGGTTCAAATGTAAAGTTAGGTTTAGATTTGTTGGTCTTTTTTTTTGATATAGGGGCCAGAGTTGGGACTTTGATGTCTTTTTTAAACTGAGGTGGTTTGAAGGAGGCATTGCTTGGGGCAAATGACTGAGGCTGCTTTGAGAGTTGGTCATTCCGTTGCCTAGAAGCCTGAGACCTTGTGATGCGGCCAGATGTACTGGGGACAGGCTTAGGTGGTGGGGGCGGCCCAAAAGTTGTTTTATGTGTCACTCCAGCTACAAAAGGTTTTTTCTTCTGTGATGCTGCCTCTTTTTTCTTCTTTTCCTTCTCTTCCTTCCATTTCTCCAACTGCTGTTTCCTGTGCTCAGTTTTTTGCTGTACTTCAGATAATGGTGGAGCCCAGGGACTTTCACATTTGGATATATTCCGGATCCTATCAAACACTGATAGTCGGCTGGTTTTCCTGTTTTTTATGTTTGTTTCCAGACGCTTTTGGACCTGAAATTTAAATTTATTCTATTAGGGTGATAGAAACCTTAGCTCCCAGTTACACGGAAGATGTGCCTGAGTCGCAAGTAATAAAGTATATAATCTTGATGGTACAACAGCACATTAAGGAACTATGACGATTAAATCTAATATAAAATTAAATTAACTTACTTTATCTTACTCAAAACTCAAGCACTACTAATAAAAAGGCATCAAACACCTACCGCATGCATTACTACAAGTGTATTCTGGATATTAAACTATCACTAATTAAATGGTAGACAGTACCCCTCCGGCCACGCTCACAAACTGCGTGGGTCTTATTTTGTGGCTCTTAGCGGTTGGTTGCTGCTTGAGTAAAGCCACCAAGTCGAAGCTTCTATCTGAAAACCAAACAATCCAACTGAAAATGCTTCTACGAACTACAAATGGCTATTTTTAAGCGTAATTCTTCGTTGTATACCTTTTTAACGTCTTTAACATTCATCGTATGTAACTAATAAATATAAATGACTTTAATGTTATAAACTTACCCATTCCTGACCTGAAAAAGAACTTAAACAAAATTAGATTATAACAAATCAACCAACTGAACCAACAAACAACTCCATCAAAATTTTAAAATAACTGCATTCACTGTCAAATGTCAGAAAAAGGTAAGTAAGAGCATAGACAATACAGTTTAAGGATTGATGTTGATATGGAAAACGAGTTTTTTGTTCGTGTTGATCTACTTTTTTTAACATATTGTGTTGAAAGATTCATAATTTTGGCCAGGAGGTAATACTTTTATTCGATTTGAATAAAGAAGATAGTCTTTGTAGTTTGCAATATAAAATCCCTCTTTTTTTAATTATTTCCTTGGAAATATATCGATTATCCGGAACGAGTTTTATTTATTAGAGTGTGTTTAAAATGATGGGCTAGCAACATTCTAAGCAGCCATTGGCGTGGCATGGCAATCTTGTTTCCTTCTTCCGGCTGTCAGCTGATAGTCCCTTGCTTTTGCTTTCCAAAACCTATTTCGATTTTCGCAAAGAAAACGTCAGGCACCATTCAACATGGGCTCGAAATACGCGATCAAGAGCTAGTTATAGCTGAAATATTGCTCTAATTGTAGTGTTATCGTTATTATAGTTTCATTTTACATGTACGTTGTGTAACTCTTCAATTAGTCGAAAATGGATACGTTTATCACAGGATACCTCGGTTATGGCGTTTGTTGATCACTAAAAAATTTCGTTCGGTTGATATTTTTCTTTATATTTGATGTCCGTTTTTCGTTCGTGATCGTCTGTTTCGTTCGCGTTTACGTGTTTACTCGAAATGGTGAAGGAGAAGCCTAATTCGATCCGGATTTATGACGACGAGGGATTCCGACGCCGTGCGGCTTGTATATGCGTGCGTTCGGACGCCGAAACGGAGGTTAGCATAACAACCGAGCAGTGAAGCCCTTGTTCCTTCCTGGATATTAGTTTGTGTGGTAATTGAGTTGGTTGTTATTAGGTGTTGTTAGTGACGTCTTCGCGGCGGCCGGACAACTGGATCGTGCCGGGCGGCGGCGTGGAGCCGGAGGAAGAGCCATCGGTGACGGCGATGCGCGAGGTGCTGGAGGAGGCCGGAGTCATCGGCAAGCTCGGCCGCTGCCTCGGCGTCTTTGAGGTACGCACACGAACGTAACATATGCCAACGTTGGCTCAAATTACGGCCGTCTCAAACGCTCTCATGCGGCGAAACATTGATAAACAAGTGTGTAATGATGTAAGAAACAAGTCAAGTAAGTTTTAAAATGCAGATAATCTGGGAAATGAATATAAAAATATAGGGAGATGACTTTTTCAAAACTTTATCAGTCTAAACGTACCATTAAATGTGAACTTAATAGGGATTTAAGATGGGATGGAAAGACGAAATTTTATGGACAGATTGTATTAGTTTTGGTTAGCTGAATAAGGCAATAGAATAATTGTTGACAGTGTTGTAAAAGAAAGTTCAACAGGTCAGTGCAATAAACTTGAACTTTAGAAAGTTTATGTTTATTGCACATGAGTTTATTATAGTAAATGAGAACCTCACATTGTCATTATAACAATGAAAACACTTTTAACATATAAATAAAGCATAAACCCTAAATGTAGTTCTTGATAATAAACTAACTCTGCCCTGAAGATAAAAGGTGCCCTTGGTATATTTATGTGACGGGGAAGCTTTTACTAAATTGGAAGAAACTTTTTAATATTATAATTTTCATACGTAATCAATTTATACTACAGCATCCTGATAAAATTAATTTGATTAACATTTTACGAGTACTTATTACATGGAACAGTGTAATGTCAGAGAATACTTGAACATTTATTTCGTACTTAAAGATAAAAGATGTTTATTCAGTAAGTAGGCCGCACGGGCACTTTTACACGTCAAAAATCTACCAGCACTTCACAAGAGACCACTGCTGAGAAGAAGCGCCGCAAGAAACTCAACAGTTAGTCGTTTTTTAAATATACAATTTTAAAACTTAACCTAGCATTATATAAAACAATGAATCTAACATACGATAAGAAATAAATGTATTCACGCGTAGTTGAGCAGGAAAATGTGTCAAAACTCTGAATTTTCTCCAGACTTGATTTCCTGGTACTGTGATGGACTTTAATTGGTGAATGACTATAGAACCTTAGTGCATAAAACCAATGATGAATTCCTATGTTATTTCTATGTCTGGTTCTATGGTGGATCAACATTTAAAGTCCTTGATGGTACCCTGTATAGGTGAGAAACGTATGTAAATGACGTCTTGCATGTAGTGGAGTACAAAACTAGTATGGAATTTATGATGTTTCACATGTACATGCAATACATAATTTTCATTTTTCCACCTCTAGTAAGCCATTATCTGACAATTTAACATATTCAGTGCCAGTAACTTGCTAGTTGCTTTCTCCATTTTTAGGCAGTTTATGCTACAAAGCAGAAAAATGCAGGGATCGGTTTCGAGCATAGTGCTCTGTAGCAGCACAAATGTGTTGATTGTTTTTGCTATAGTATGTTGCCGGCCGCTTTATGATATAAATAATTGGAATTTTTAATATGAAAATTTAAGTAAGTTATTAGAAACTTTTCTTAGACATTTGGATGACTAACACATTAATTTATTTTATCTGGAGTATTTGCTGTACATGACATGGTTAATACACCATTTTTTACAGTAATATTATGTTTTATTGCTTATGTTATATTGAACGTTCTTGGCATACTTCCTTATATTTATAATATATTACAGGTATAACACATTTTCACTGTTACTTGGATAAGTATAACTATTGATTCACACCAAGGAAGTTAATTATAAAATAATAGTATTAATTAACTTGTCCGTGTGACAAAAGACAGGCTCGGCATGTGCCACGAGCACAAGCGCAGTCATTTTCAGCCAGGCTTCCTCTCCACTTTCCTGCTGACACAACATTTTAGCAGGAAACTTAATAGCTTCACGGCGTCAAAATATTTAACTGTAATTAATTAACCATACTTATATCGGTCTGATTCTACCTGATACCGTAGCTAACATGTTTAACAAAAACCGCCACCATAAAACATACTTACCATAGCACAGAATAATTCATTATCTGTGAAAGTAAAACCAAAGATTAGTTTTCCAGAATTTTTCCATGGAATATGAGTCAGTAACATTGAATTAAGATTAAGAGTACTTCCATGAACTAAAAATTAACACTTGTATGTTTAATGATTTCATGATGGGTCATCTCATTGGCCCTTCAATTCACCTTGTTGGCCAATGAAATGTTTGTTGATAAACAGCCTTTAGGTTAAGGCGCTTGTCCCACCACTGATGATGAGCGGGAACTGCGTAGAGCCAGCGATCAATTATTAGTATGTCTCTTTTATTGATACAGGATCTATCTTTTGTTTTAACAAACTACTGGAGACAGTTCTTGCTGGCAGTGTGGAAGTGATCCACTAATAATATATGCGTCTCTTTTATTGAAACGGGATTTATATCATTGGTCCAATTCTTGAGCGAGAAAATATTCTATTGGTAATCGCATCCTCGCTGGCAATGACAAATGCCTAAGGAACAAAATATCATCATCATCATCATGGCTATAATTTTATGCAAACCTTGATTTGCATGCCTGAGATTAAATGAAAAAATATTTAAGTTAATAGTTATAATATTAAAGACATGGCCCTACTACGGGTATAGGTCTTCTCCAACTGTGTCCATTTTTTTACATCTTTTGCTGTTTCCATCCACTGCATAGTAATAGAATACGCACTAAGGCCCTTAGCCACCTTTTTTGGTATTACGATAGTGCATGGCTATAATCATATAATGGTCATGTTTAACAACGTAAATAAACGTGGATAAAACATGAGAGATGCCTTCTGAACTATAATATCGAAAATTTACTAACTTTAAATACAAATGGAAAATCGAACACCCGAAATTATAGGTCAAATCAGAAATTAGACCATACTGGGCATTTTACAGCGGAATTACATTTTGACAAAATTAATTTTGGATGTAATTTTTTGCCCAAATTCTAAATGGTGGTAACAGGTGGGAATAACCCAATTTAAGTGGACGATTTTCCATTTGGACTCGCTGCAGTCCTTCATCACATCATGAATCGTTGACATTAACACGTGAGTAACCTGTAGCAGGGTTTATTTTGTTTGGACAATGACTCACGCCAGTTTATTAAACTGTATAAAAACCTTAGGTTGTTTATTATTTAGTTTCGCAAAAACCTGTCAGAGAGTTCAGTCGTTCTAAAAATATCATGACAGCCTGGTTTTTGCTGTCAGTGTTTTGTCACGCCTGTTAAGGTAATTTGCCAATTCAATGTGGTGTTAGTATTTTTAGGTGTAAGATCGGGTGACTTTGTTGTTAATTGCGCGGAAAGTAATGTAGGAAGTAGTTTTTTCCTGTTGGGTTTCATGTATTTGCATTTGAGTAATAATTTTAGCTTTTTTTAAAATGTCTTCAGAGCATAGACTAGGTACGGTCACGAGCGTTAATTTGGGACCCATTTTAAAAAAAATATGCTTGAAGTCGTCAATGTCAAGTCATTTGTTACTTTTAGGAAACTCAACCCTATTGTTGTAGAATGTCAGATTGACTTTAGCCCGAAGGTGGGTACCAAATTAAATCTCGTGACTGTACCTGTGTTCCAAAAATAAATTAAATTTAGTTTAGCTGTTTCATTATAATATAATATTATTATAATTAGTAGGAAGTCCATTTGAGAGATGGGAAGACCCAGGAGATACCGCAGCAGGTCACAGCAGGACCCCGCCGGGGACTGGTCGTATAGGATAGACACCAGTAGAAAATGATAGAGTAGGCCACCAACAGGCACGAACATACGAACATACACAAATTCTTTAAATAATTTATCGCGTGTCACATTACGTTACAACAGGTGGAACTACAACTACAGACAATACGCAGACATGCATAATATGTATCCTTACATAAAATTTCTTTAGGATAAAGGGCTTATGGATTGATTGATAGTATTGATAGTAGGAATTAGTTAGAATATTAATAGATTATGTGTAGAGTGAATGATACCATGAACTTTGAACAGAGCCATATCACATTGCTGACCGCCTTGATGTCCCAAACTAAGACATCCTGTCTGTGCTTTAAATGCTACACAGCGATGCTACTACTCGTAAAAAAATATACGTATGTTGTTATAGATATATCGTCTGTGTTCACTTGTCTTTTTTTTCAAACATACAGCCCATAGAACGTTAGTAACATAAAGTTCTCTTAAAACTAGTTTAGTTCAAATTCTAATTGAAATTGTTGATTGCACCTTAACCACCCCCCCCCCCCCTTAGTTACCTTCTTACTATGATAATAAAATTGACATTTCCACTTCTGACTGCACGTGAATGGAGTGCCGTTCCAGTGTGTCTAACAGTCTCACTTGACCAGAATGGTGGTTATTTATCATACACGGTTTGCCCCTCTCGGGACCCGAACCTGGGTAGTGATTCTGTAAACAACGCCGGTCGTGCGGACTGTCGAGTGATATCCAAGCGGCGAGATTAAGTAGTCCCGTCAGTGCGAACAAAACACATTGTAGCGCGTGCATTTTCAATTTAGCAGCACGATGGGTCGAACGTATATGGCTGCTTAATTGAAAATGCACGCGCTACACTGGGTTTTGTTCGCACTGACGGGAATACTTAATCTCGCCGCTTGGATATCACTCGACAGTCCGCACGACCGGCGTTGTTTACAGAATCACTACCCTGAGCCACGACGCAGATGCATTACCACTAAACTCAATATAAGTATCTCCTTCTAATCAGCATTTACATAGTATGTTAATTGACCTTGCGTGAAACTTTGAAAGTCAAATGTAATCTCGTACAATAACAAATTGGTTGAATTAACATCCTTGTAACAGATATATATAGCTAAGGTAAATAACCGAGTACAGTCGGTTTGATATTGTTTGTCTGTTTGTTAATATATACGGTACTAGATTGGGATCTTGATGTGTGAACTCCCTATTCAAGATCAAGTTTGGGCATATGGCTTTAGCCGCATACACACGCTGAGTTGCAACCTTTTTAACGCAGCGAACAGACCGCTTCAACATTTCGTTCATTGAATACAAAACGGACACAATCCAAAATGAGTCAGTGTTGCATTTTAAAATTAGAAGCTGTTGGAATACGATTTTTAATGGAAGAGCAAATTATTTTGGAATGTGTCCGTTTTGTATTCAATGAGCGATTTATACCCGTGTATACGCTAAAACACCTAATTATGCATTCAAAATACCAGTTGTGGGCAACTAGTTGCAACCACACTAGTGGTTGTAGAATTAACGCCTCTAACAACTAAGGTTAATTGTGGCAATGGCAATGGTAGGGTGCCAACAAAGGGGCAGTTTCCCCTACTTTTGGGTACCCTATTGAAACTTTATGTTGAGTTGGTAGCACAACTGTCTTTTTTTATTAATACCTTTTTATTATCTTTTTTTGTAAAAATCATAAAATATTATAGGTAGTTTGTCACGAAATCACACGATCGACTAAACGAAATTGGATAAAACTAACTGTTTCCTGCGACTTCATCATCTGTTATAAAAAATACTCCATGTTCATATTAGGGGCTAGAAACTATTTTAAGGCGTTGAACACAGATTAACATACAAACACATTTTCGTTTGTAATACACGTGTACAGTCGACTACAAAGAGGTGTATCCACTTTTTCACCTTATTTCATGGTAATATAGATAAATCTCTTACCATCGATTTTACCAAACTGGAATAAGACCTACCTACTCCGAGATTAGTCTATACAAATTCGGCGTTTAATCTAGGTATTAGCGCTTATTCTTGTTTGGTCGAATCCGCCCTTGGTAGTCGACTGTACACAATATCTCACATAATTACAAAGTTTCTAATTTAAATTTTTTATCTACAAGATCATTATGCGGGCATTTCTTAGAAAGTTTGTACCTAGTTAAGGACTAAAATTAAGAAACGTTAACTTTTCGGCTGAGTTACGAAAATTAGTCGTACAGTCACCACCCGCGAATGTTACGCCACTTGCCACTCTTCTTAATTTAACCGTGTAATGCATTTTGGGTTGACAGCCGACTTGACATATTACCCGAGTGTAGTACACGGCTAAATTAAGAAGAGTGGCAAGTGGCGTAACATTCGCGGGTGGTGACTGTACATTTATATATACTTTTCTCAACACCAATTAGCAGTATCTCAAATTCAGTAAATGAAGCAGATTCAATCATCATCCGTTAGTAACATGCCTGCTCTTGCTACGGGAGTTTTGTCTGAGATGACCACCATTTTTGTCTTATATATAATATAACAGTACCTATAGCTAATTTTCGTAACTCAGTGGAAAAGTTAACATTTCTTAATTTTTGAAGTTAACTTAGTTAACTAGATACAAACTTTGTAAGAAACGCCCATACGACATTTGACGACGCGCTGGCCTAGTTGGTAGTGACCCTGCCTACGAAGCTAGCGGTCCTGGGTTCAAATCCCGGTAAGGGCAGATGTTAGTGTGATGAGCACGAATGTTTGTTCCTGAGTCATGGATGTTTTCTATAATATTTAAGTATATATTTCTCTATGTAAGTATTTATATCGTTGTCTAGTACCCATAATACAAGCCTTGAGCTTAGTTTGGGACTAGGTCAATTGGTGTGACATTGTCCCCTGATATTTATTTATTTATATACCATGGTGACTGTACTCGTGTACTTACCTATCAGGTCGAACGGAAGCTTAAACGAGCAAACTCACTGTGTAAACATATATAGTACGTCGTAAAAGGATTCCGTATCCGTATGGTGAGTCACTCTGTTATTCGCGCCTGTTGAACTCGCAACCCGCTAACCATTATACGGGGACCCCTCACTTCATAGCAGCTGTTGACAATTGGAGATGTATATACTGGTTTATAATTAACTAGATTATGTTGAGCTCTGGGTTAGAACTGGTGATAGGTTGCTACAGGTCCAAAGACGTTGAAAAAACGCTTAAGCTACTTAATAATGTAGTGTTTCTTTCTTCTTTCTATTATTTGGGTTTTACTAAGTACTGAATGGGTAAAGGTGATTTAAACTTGCAATTCAGTTCTATATTAAATAGAAAATGTATTTATTTTTATTTTGACCAACAATAGGTAGGTATTTTTTTAAACACTTCCTCGTAAAACTTCTGATTAAGCCTAAGCTTATGGAGTGGTTGATGGCGTTACTTGGCCCTAGTAGGTACAGTCGAGGAAATTCCTAGATCACTTTTGGACTATGTCAAAGTGACGTAATCAATCAAAGCATAAGAGGCTTCTTATGATTTTATTTACAGTGTCACTTTGACATGGTCCAAAGTGGTCTAGGAATCAATTTCCTCGACTCTACTTCGTTGATCGCAACTAGCCTGAACTTTTTAGCAAGGCGACAGCTTTTGGAATCATACGGCGCTGGATAGGGAATATTCGTGTTTTTTTACTGCTTTAATATTGAATATCTATAAAAAATAACCAAGATATAAGTCAACAAAGATGTGATCCTATCCCTTTCTAGCAAAACAGAATTTTACGTGGAGTTTATATGGATGGTTCGGTCATTTGGAAAGGATTGATGAAAGAAGATTGACGAAAGAGATATACCTACAGATCGAAAGTGAGTGGACGGGTCGGAAGGGGCCGCCCTAGGCGTACTTTTTCGAGTCAAATCGGAGAAATACTGGAAAAGGGCCGAATCTTAAGTACCCGAAACCGACGTGCGTGCATGACTCGATGTATGAAAGTGGAAGAAGCGAAAGAAATTTGTCAAGATCGTAGCAAGTGGAAAGATGTGGTCTCAAGCCTACCCCTCTGGGAAACAGGCGTGATTTAATGTATGTATGTTTATATGGCCGACCTGTTACAATTACGTCACAGTGTAGTTCGTATCTCTCTGTCTAATTAGCAGTTTAAAATGCTTGTATCATCCTTATTTCTTGACCAATTTTAATTTCACTCTCGGTGATCTCTTTAACGGTATTTTCATTTTTTGTTGAGATATGCGATTTAAAAAATCCATGCACATCCCCTATTGTGTCTGTTAGGTGCCAAGCGATCGCAACCCTAGCCTCCCCTAATTCTTAAGTAAATAGACCCGTTTTGGAGCAACTGGGCGCTCAATTGTCTGTAAGAGAACAGAGTAATTGTTTCATTGCGAAATTCGATTAGCGTCACCGCGGTATGCGGTCGTTGACCCCGGCCTTGATACGTGGTAATGGAATTAATTGTTTAGGCTCACGTTTCAGATTAATGAGGTTAATTGAATTCTCTTTAGTGTTTGTCTATGGAAGACAAATTACTTGGCTACAATACTAAACTTTTCTGCCAATATTACAAGTTATAATGGTGATTTTTGCTGGGTTTTGGCCTCAATTAGTGTTGTGTGAGTGTCCTACCAACTAGTGTAGTTTAATTTAGTTTATTTATTCATCAATGTAATATTATAATATTAATTGCATTGCATGTTAAATTGCATTGTACGAAATAACATTGAGATCGTCAAACCCCTCGAAGGCCCACGTCAAATTTCGTTAGTTCGAAAAAGAATCTTGTGTCAGTCAACTAAAGTCAAAAGTCACTAAGTATTACAAAGTCCTACATGTAGGACGTTGGGCCTTACGAGGATACTAATAATCAAATAGTACAAAAATAAATAATAATTATAACAACAACAATTACACATCTAATAAATGGTCACTCGTCCGATGTCAATATAATGTAGGTAAAAGAATTAATATAGTCAACACAATAATAAAATAAATTTACATTTCTAGTGTTGTGCTATACCTATGTCAATTTTTGAAAAGCGAAAAGCTCGATACAGCGTTTGAATGCATAGTCATATTAGTCATGCAAGAACGAAATAATGCACACAACCAACTCCTTCGTTTTGATAAAAACGCGCATGTTTAAAAAAAAACGACCACAGAATTCGGTCTCGTAAACGAAGATTCTTGCATGAAGGCATACTATTTTATTTTTATTATTTGCTGCTATAGGGGCAATAGAAATACACACAAAAATATTCCACCTATTACGGTTCATGAGATACAGACAGACGGATGGACGGACGAATATCGGAGGCTTTATAATATGGTCCCGATAGCACCCGTTAGTACTAAAGTGTAAATATGTATACACTTAGTACATTGTCACTTTTAATCGTTGTAACAATTCATATGGCTATGGCAGTTTAAATATTACATTAAATAGACAAGGTACTAAAGTGTACACATATAATATGAACTCGACTATACCTACTCAGCACAACAGTCTAGGGGCCGTATTAATAAACTAATCTCAACTCTAATGCTCGTCTTGAGATGTGTCAAAAATGACAGTGTTCTACATGGTTTGACGTTTACTTTGACGTATCTTGTGACGCGCATCTCAGCCAAGATGAGTTTATTAATACGGGCCAAGGTATATGTATGTATCTTACCCGGAGTTAATCGATTCGCTAATCCATCATCTTTTCTCTCGTTTTACTATAAACTAAATACATATTATTATGTATATCTAAACCAAATTTCACATCGACCAGTCAAGGCGTTAAACCGTAAAAACAGAACAAAGGAACTTACGAATTTATAATATTAGTAAGTAAGTGGTATTTGTGGTAGTAAATTAGTTCATTCGCTAATGCCAATTCTGTGAATTTTCATCTAAATCTGTAATCAGTATGTTGGTAGTTTGGCCGTGAGAATTAAACAAGCATGAGATAGTTAAATCTCGGGATAATTCGGCGAGTTATGGTGTGGTGCTGACCTGCTGACGTCATTCGGTGTTCTATAGCGGAAGCTAAACATTAACCGTGGCCGCGACTGCGCGGGCGGATCATACATTAGGCCATATTAGTCCATGCAATGTTGTCACTTGATCTCTTATTAAGTGTTTATGCAAATGTGGTCGAATCGGAGGATACGTCCGTTTTAAGTTATTACTATTTATTACCAGCATTTGCACGCGTTTTTGTTCGAGTACAGTCGACGCCATAAATATGTTTACTCTTTAGTACCTTGTCTATTTAGCGTCATGTTTAAACTGCCAATTGAAATTGTCATAGCGGGTAAATAATAAGAATAAGAATAATTTATTGTTTAAAACTGTGTAGGTATAAGGATCATAGGTACATGTTTAGGCAGTATCAACAGTTTTACCCTTTTCGAGCATACAATATTCAAGTCTTTACCTAAGTATACAGATACAAGTTAAAATTATATAATATGACTGAAATATTCGTTTAGGTTATAAAAGGCCTTATCTGCAAGAAAATTCTTTAAGGATCTTTTAAAATGATTACCTTCTAGGCATTTTATTTCCATAGGAAGCTTATTAAAAACATTTATTGCTGCTATGAATGCACTCTTTTTATAAATGGAGGTGCTAGCTCTTGGAGGTATCATATTATATTTATATTGAGCTCGGACATTTCTTTTACATGATTGTTTTGAAAAGTATTCGGGATTATTTTTTACAAATGTACACAATTCTAAAATATAAATGCCTGTGAGTGTTAAAGTGACGAGGTACTAAAGTGTAAACATATTTATGGCGTCGACTGTACATACATACATTCAGCGCTATTCTATATAATTATATCGTTGTTCTAGATGAGAACCCAGGTAATTTTCATTTTTTGGTAAAATGAAATTTTGATGCAACAACTTTCAAATAGTCTTTCCGGTGTTTGATGTCAAAAAATTACATCTCGTAAACTCGTAAGATCTACGTGACATCTGGTAATTATTATCACGGAACAACTTTGTTAAGGTAGGATCTCGTAAGCGACTTAGAAGTTTTTTTGGCTCTTTCAACTTGCATATACGAGGTGTCACCTCTAGACCGACGATAAGTGCATACAAGTGTGAAGGTAGGCAGAGTCAATGGACCGCCAGGTGCACTGGTCCATAACAACAGCGCTTATTCCCTTAAGTACTTACTTAAACATTTTCTGGGATCAAAAGTATTAGTTACCGGGGCAGAACGCAAGCTAAACGAAACTTCATCAAAATCGGTTTGTCTCTGAAAGAGTTACCCGTTCCTCACTCGGCATAGGACACTCGTGGCCTGTCCAGTCTTACTTCAGCTTTCTTAAACGACCACGGCGAAGCAAAAAGGAGGGTTATGATTTTAGCAAAATAAGTGATTTAGTATATTATTTTATCTGATGCCTCATACCTTCTAGATTATTCAACATTATCTTGACTAATTATGTATAGCTCCACGAATTTTGAATATTTTGGAATTTTAGTTAGATTAGTTTAGTTTATTTATTCATCAATGTAATATTACAATATTAATTGCATTGCATGTCAAAAAATACGAAATTACATTGAGATCGTCAAACATAAATACTAATAATCAAAGAATACAAAAATAAGCATAAGCTATTTGAGTTATCACGTCACAAATCCAACATGGCGGATATGACGTGCGGGAAATAGACCTGTAGTGGGAGAAAAATAGGCTTTGATAACATTAGAGTTTGTTATTTTTTGATATGTCGTTGGAGGCATGTTAAATAGCAATAATCTAAAAAGTTAGAAAATTATAGTCGGGGGTTTCGGACATATTGACATATTTTAATTTTTGCCAATAACTTTGTAAATATAGAATTAAAGTTTAAAAAAACGGTGGCATATCGTATATCACTTTAATTTCTTTACAATATTCCGATTTTAGAAACCTGGAACACCTGCATTCTGGTAAACAAAAAAATGCTAATTACTTTGTAAATAATGAATTAGAGTAGCTGATATCGCACAATTATGATATAATCGATCAACTTAATACATTGGAAAAAAGTTAGAAATGTAGACTATCGGCCTGTCTAGATATTAACTTCTGGTGAAGCAGTAAAGCCAATATTGAATTAGAGTTTGTAGAGTTCATTTATAACCAGTCATGACAATGATCTCAGTTACCAAACAAAAGATTAGAAATATAAAATCATGGGGACACTAAATACTGATACGTAAAGCACTCCGTGACACGTAGGTATAATTCAAACTCGCGCGCGCGGCGTGCGCGCCTCGATGTGGGAGCGATCGGCGTTGCGGGGTTGCGTGGTGCCCTTGACTGCGGGCGGCGCGGCCACGAGCCACGATCGCCCATCACTTTTCTCAAAAAAATTGCAAAGCGTGTTTTTAATTAATACATAAATATCAATGGAAAATAGTTATTTTGTTATACCTTCGCTTAAGGAAATGGAAAGACGAAACTTTCTCTTATTTATTTCTATATTGTTAAGTAGCATTTTATGAGTTGCCTTTTTTCACCCAGTACACTATGAAACTAGGTAGGGTGATTTAAAGCCGGTTTTCGTCCAGTTAGCTGAGTTGCCAGCTTTGGAGGACTAGAATAATATGGTCAAGTAATAAAATGTAAGTATAGAGAAAAAAAATAACTTTAGTGCTAATATGCTTTATTTTAGGTTAGATCAAGCATTCAGTTATAATTGTCACAGTTTTTTATAAAAAATGTTAATGATAAAAGTACCGATTTTACTAGTTTTCGTCCGCAAATTTTGGTTTTCGACCGAAAGTCTGTCAGGTAGTTTTCGACCATTTTGTAGATGAGCTAAGAAATAGTAAAAAAAACGGATTGGCTAACAATATCTATTATTGGTACTTAATATAAGTTTTCTTTCATATTACCAAACAACATAAGTATTATTTGAAAATAAATAAAATTTAGTTAATCCTTGTCCGAAAACTGAGGTGTAAATTTTAGTTTTCGTCCACTCCAGAGTAAAAGGCCGGAAATTAATGTAATAGTTTAGCCGTTTCTAGATTTCGTCCATATATTTAAATGGAATGTCTAGTCGAGTAACCACCAAAGATCATTTTACATCAAACAAATATAAATCGGCATAGGTTATTACAAATTGAGACTGACACAGAATCACACCTGACTTTTCAGTTTTCGTCCAGAGGACGAGAATTAAATATTTTGCAGATTACGTAATTCAGTATTAGTTCACTAAAATTTTATATGTTTACCGGAGATAATATATGATTACACCGTAATTTTAAGTTCATTATATTCTAATTGAGCCTTATGCACAAAAAGAACCTAATACTACCACGCAAAAATACTTAAAAATCTTGGCGTGAAATGTCTTGGTATCACTAAACTTCCACGACCGCGACAACACTTTCGTAACATGAAAATTAAACACCAACCGTAGTTTTTATTAGTCTCAACTTAAATAATATATTCATGTTTGTGAAATTAATGTTTGGCTACTAAGGGTCCCAACGAGACCAAACATGCGCGAGTAGCTGATTTTATTTTACTATTCCAGGCTTTTGTTCTAAACAGCACAGTCTACTGGACGAAAACTGGAACCGGACGGAAAACCGGTGAAATCACCCTACGTCACAGATAACATAAAGTTTTGGCCAACAGTTATTTATCTAACATTTTAAATTGACGAAACCACCACATAGAAGGGTTCCGTGCGGTCTACTAAGGTAAATGTATGCTTCCCCGAATCTGCCGTATCACCGAATTCCTCATATTTTAAGCTTTTAATCAGTACTTACAGTTGTTATTAAGTTGTGATTTTTTTTTCGCTAGCTATATACCTATCCCTTCCACTACGTGGCCAATCTGGCCATTTGCTGTCTCAGTCGGGACGCAACAATCAATTAAGTTAGTTGATCGCTGATCGCCATTTAGTATGGGAGTTCTTGTGAAAATCGTTAAGAAATCGCGTATACTTCATAAAACCGTATTACGTTACCTTTGTGTTTGAAAATGTGGTTTTTCAGTGTTGTTATTTAATTAGTTTTTGACTTCTGATAAATAAAGTGAATTTAGTGTGGTCATATTTATAGAAATTAACAAAAATGTGAATTCGAACAGTGTCCGGAATCAGGGAGAGCGTAAACATTTAATTTAAACATTTAAGCCGTCAATGTTTTAATACTAGCTTGGAGTTAATTATTAAATTATTATTTTTACTACACATAATGTTAATGTTTTTTGATATAGAGTTGTAAAAATAATTATATACAAAGGTAATAAAAAAAAACTGGTTTCAAAGACTGTTAAATAAGAAATATTTTAAATTTGAATAAAGGGTTTCTAGCTACCATATAGAAAATCATTTTCAAATTACAATCAGATTTTTCTTTTTTTATTCAATTTGGTCACATTACACAGCATGACGTGTGTCAAAGGTGTGAAAATGATTTAAGTTTTTGGGTATTTTTTTAGTAATTTTGGATAAACCGCCTATTACTGGCTATCCTCCAGTTACTAACCAAAATGTAAAAATATAATTTAAATGAAGGGTTCTCAGTATGAGCAATTATCGAATTTCCTGGACAAAAACTACGTATTGTTGTATGGTAGGGCAAGATATGTACCTAATTTAACATTATAAAATCCTTTTACTCTTGTTTTACAAATAAATAAATTCAGATTCTGATTCTGATTCTGTCGAAAGTATGCACAGTAGCAAAGTTTTGGCCAGTAATTTAATAAACTGGCCAGTAACAAGCGATTTACCCTATCAAATACAAAAAAACAATCGTCTTGTTCCATATTTTTACTATTTCCTTAAAATTCTTGAACTTGAATAAATAAATAAAAAATGCCTTTTGTTAGACCAAAGTTTGAGCACCACTGAGCGGCAAAATTTCATAATTTTTTCCCTAGTGCGGTGAAGCGGCAGCCCGGTTCGGTATTATGTGCAAATCCAGTTTGGTTTAAAAAACGGGGTAAGCGATTGAAAAACCTTTAAAAAAATTTAAACACATTTGTAACCATGTAATTTATTTCCAGGTACATTAAAAGGGTGACAAATTTATTAAAGTAACCATTATTCTATTGATTATAATCGCATATAAATCCCACACCTTATTTTAAAAAAAACATACCTCGAAACGTACGTTTTTAGGTTCGGTTTAGGTTTACTTTACTAGGTTCATATATCTAATTTAAAACCACTATCTTATAACGTGAATTAAAAAACCGGGCAAGAGCAATATTAAGATTTTTAGTAGGTATTAACACTTTAGGTAATCATCCTTTAATTCTCAAGAATCAATCAATTTCGGTTAATTAGACCTCGCGACAAACTTAACTTTGCCGTTCGAAAACTGTTATCCCCATACATGGCATAGGTTGCGGTCAGTTTACCAACACCGCATATAACAATAAATAAATAATTACGTGAAGTACCTATGGGAGGTAAGATAACCGATTTGTTCCTGATTCGTCATATTCCAGATTCGTCATCTTCCAAATTCGTCATACCATGTACATTTGCCTGCACAAATTTATTATAGAAATCCTCGGTGGTAAATGTTATGATAAGAACCTCTTTAGATAATTAATAGATGAGTGTTACTCGCGATTTAATTTGACTGTACAATGACGAGTTTTGAAGATGATGAATCTGGAATATGACGAATCAGGAACAAATCAGATAACCTACCCTTTTTTAAGATTTTATTTTACCACTTTGTCTGCGTGACTAATATCAGTACATGTATATTCATGCCAAATAAAAGCTAGTACTACCTAGTACTGAGTCTAAGCTGAGGAGATGGCGAGACTATTAAGGGTTCATACTCATACTCATACTCATACTCATACTCATTTATTGGTTCGTAGTTGGACTACTGGCCATCAATAAATTTTTTGAAGCCGCTGCTAGGAAATTGTTTTTTTTAAGAGATAACTAGGGTAAATCGTCAGTAACTGGCCACCCCCCGGTAACTGGCCACTTTGCAATAAAATGAGTTAAGAAAGATATTTGTCCACATTTTTGCGATTAAACTAGAATACCAAGATCTTGAGTTATTACCCGGGGTAGGTACTGTCCCAGTATCTTTACTAACAGCGTCAGTAAGAAATTTCTTGGTGGCTAGTAACTAAATGACACTTTCTAAAGTGGCTAGTTACTGACGATTTACCCTACTATTGTAATACTAATATACAGGTCGTTTTTTCAATGAGTGTCCAAATTTTAGGGACTATCTCTGTAGGTCATACTCATTAATATTTAATATGGGACCAACATCCAAATCAGCTGTTCCAAACAAACACGAGAGCTAAACAGCCGAAAGTTGATCAGTATGAATTAGTCCCTAAAATTTGCACACTCATTAAATAAACGCGCTGTAAGTACATCTTTCAGCTTTAAACTGCATCTAATAATATGCGCACGTAAACAAACAATGATTGCGAAATGTTTGACGATCGCAGGGAGTGCGCGGCGGCGGCGCGGCGCGGCGGGGGGCGAGGTATCGCTCCCGCGCGCCGGCCGCCTTTAAGGCCCCGCGCGGGCCGGTTATGAATTTCGCGCCTTTTTAAATAGATTAAGTATACTGTTGTACTACTACAAGCTAAACACAGAAATTTCTAAATTTCTGTAGTATGGCTGCAAACCTTATTTTACTGTAGTAGACTTATCTTTACAGACTTTAATTCAATATTAGATGTTTTATGACAGCAAACGCATATATCTTTTGAAGCAGATATCTTATTGCTCTAAACTTTTGGTTTGTTTATTAACTTAAGAATTGAAAGATATTGCTGTGGATTTTTCAAACTCTAATTCAATATTGGCATAATAATACACTAATTCTCGTTTGACTATGTCCCAAGCTAAAAAAAATTCTAACAACTTAATAGCATAAAGCGACAAACATATCATAAACGATAAAGCAAAAACTTCGCACTCTAATTCAATATTCATTAATGAGCAATAATAAAATATAAATACCTCATTAATACCTAAAGCTCGTTCTAACTTTTCGCCATATTTTACAAATATGCTTAGAAATATGTCCCATGCCACTAAGCAAACTTTTTTCAACATTAGAATTTTAATAACTTGTAGGGCAAAAATCCGGTCCCACTATTGGGCTAAAACGCTTGGCATAAGTTCTATCTAGTTTGGTATCAATGAAATTTTTATATGCAGATACCGAAAATACATTATTGCAACTTATGGTCATGGATAAATAAATAAATAAATATCAGGGGACAATGTCACACCAATTAACCTAGTCCCAAACTAAGCTGAAGGCTTGTATTATGGGTACTAGACAACGATATAAATACTTATATAGAGAAATATATAATTAAATATATAAGAAACATCCATGACTCAGGAACAAATATTCGCGCTCATCACACTAATATCTGCCCTTACCGGGATTTGAACCCAGGACCGCTCGCTTCGTAGGCAGGGTCACTACCAACTAGGCCAGCGCGTCGTCGAATGTAGGAAAACACCTTTTTCTTCTGTGTACAACACAACTTGTAGCCAATATTAATAATAAACCGCACATCACTGACTGCAAACTTACGCACACTAATGCAGAGTCACACATTGACACACCTAAAAGTCGTACACTTTTGAAATTCAATCGACAGCGGTCATTGAATACAAGACGGCCACATTCCAAAATAATTTGCTCTTCCATTAAAAATCGTATTCCAACAGCTTCTAATTTTAAAATGCAACACTGAATCATTTTGGATTGTGTCGGTTTTGTATTCAATGAACGTATATCGACGATTATTTTTAACGAAGGGCATTTGTAACAGATGCAAAGAGTACTATTCTATTAGCCGTTTTTGTACTCCCTCTATGCGTTCTACCTCTATGCTTATGGTAGTTAAAAAAAAACCAATAACAAATTCCAGAACCGCGAACACAAGCACCGCACAGAAGTGTACGTGATGACGGTGACCCAGGAGCTGGCGGAGTGGGAGGACGCGCGGCTGATGGGCCGCAAGCGCCAGTGGTTCTCCATCGACGATGCGCTGGCGCAACTCGCGCTGCACAAGCCCATCCAGCGGCACTACCTACAACAGCTCCGGCGCAGCCGCAAGGAGAGTTAGTCGCGCAACGGCTGTCCTGATATGAGAATAGGGTGCAAGGAGTCAATTGGCAAGGTGCGATTTGATTTCACAATTTTCTGAGTCTTGTCGCATAGACTTGGACTTTTTATTCATGCGAACATACTAGTGACAAGTATGAGTTTTGACTTTTGTATTTGACATGCTGTTCAAAAGTTCAATTAGACTTTTTAAACGCCACTTGTTTGCTTTGTTCGGTGTGGCTTGCCTCTCAAGTTAAAATTTTATGGACTCCATGTCAATTCTGATCAGCAGAAGCAAGTTGGATAAACCCAATCCGCTAGCAAATTATGTCGATAGAGTTCTAAGGATCGCTATTGTTTACTATGTTGGTAATTTATTAAAAATGTGTTTAAATACCATGATAATTCAGTTCTGCCACCCAGCGACAAAAACATCTCTATGGGCAAATAGTGCATCCACATTACTAATAGGAGACTAAAAGATTCTGCTTAAGCTGTTGCATTATACAGCTTCTTGGCTAGGTAGTATACTATTGAATACTAGTATAAGGCTGTAATTGTATAATCAATAAACAGCTGAAAATATTTGCCAATGTTTCTGACTGATAGCAACTTCTGAAATAAATAAACAAACAAAGAGGCATTTCATCTTATTCCTCAGGTAACGCAATTTAGTCTTGAGATAGCACGTCTTCAGAGCCCTGTTACCATCACGTGGCCTGTGTGAAAAGAAGAGCTGATAAAGAGATTTGCAACTTTTGATTGTTGATGGAAACATGCCTAAAAGCGTATCAACCTATTTAATAACGGGTTGGAACTGTGAACAGGCTGGTCCTTTTCATACTCGAGAATTTTGAAGAGCACCAATATAATGTAATTATTGACTTCTTGCACTAAGCAGAATGTTTAACTTCACTTTTTTTAAAGCGGAATCTTGTAATATTTTATATCTAGCATGACGCGAACTAAGAGTTCAGTTCGATCCAAGCCATATCTAATGCTACAAATAACCTCACTTGTTTGTATGTAACACCTTACAATAACACCCAAACCCTGTGCTTTAGGATAACTCCACCTTCCTGTTCTTCTGACAGTTTGGTTTTAAAATTACACCTTTAGATAATGCAATAAGTAAAGAAAACTAAAAATATTGTACAACAGGATAGGTCGTAAGGTTGTAAAACGCGTGCTTAGCGCGAATATTTCCAGGATTTCCTTTTTTTTTTTAGAATTTGATTTACAACTCAAAGAACCTACAAAATAGTGTCTAACTTTCAATCGTGATTCTGGAAGAGATTTCAGGGAACTGAAAAAAAACAATGCGTTTCAGAGGACGTTTTATTAAATTCTCAAGAACCTGATTTTCGTGTAGAATTAGTTACTCGCTACTCCCCCTATTTGTTCCCGTTAGGGGTCAACTTTCGGAAAATCTCTTCTTAGTGCACCCTTAGACCTCATAAGGAACCTACGTGCCAAATTTGGAATCTCTAGACCCAGCGGATTGGGCTGTGTGTTGATATGTTAGTCAGTTTCTTCTTTTATATAGATAGATATTAATAGTTGGAGAATTTGGCTTGCTCATTACTCTAATTTATTGTTTATCTATCACCTTTGTACAACAGTTAAACTATTTAGGATTACTCTTAGAGGATCTCCAATATATTAAGGGAAGTTATTTAAAAAGGTAATAAAATGAGCAATCCACGGGTTTGTTGGTTTATTTACATACAAGTGAAGTTATATACGAGCATGTTAAAAGCATATACACGGCATCATACCTTACTGTTTCAGCTGATAAGCACTTGATTATAAGCTTATTTTAACTAGTCATAACCTGATTTTCAATATGTTGCATAGAAAAAAACATCAATTGACTCATCGTATTGTATAAAACTCATCTAATTTCTAATCGAATTAATCCTTTTCTTATATCAGGATAGTGAGTAGACTTATTGCAAGATATCACTTTTGAAGATTAAAGTACCATTTTTAACTTAAACTGAGGTTGATATCAGTGTTTTTTTTTTTGCCTGTAACAAAGTTATTTCTTGCAATAACTAATGGTAATTTTACTATAGTGATTGGCATATTTAAGTCTGGTCGTTTCAAAGGTAAAGGCTATGTGACATGCTAAGGCTCTCTTTATTCAGCCATATAAAAGCATGGTAATAAGCAATAATGTTTTTAAAAAACTGCCTTAAAATTTTGCCTACGCCACCTGTTTTACTAGAAGTGAGGCGAAAAATATAATTAAAAAATATATATGTTTCAAATAACACCGTTGTAATAGAATATTTTGAACTGATGTCCATAATATCATATTGGTCAATAGTTTTACTTAAAAAACAACAATGTCGTCATACTAGTTTTGTTTGTGCATGTGTCAATCGCCTATCGCTTTTAATTTCTAGTCTGACAGGGGCTTGGTTTGAAACTGTCAAAATATGTGGGGAATCCTCACGTTTTTATGTTTTCAGAGTTTCCTCTTGGATATTGGCTTTATACTGTATAATATTTTGTCATGAGCACATACATCAGAAATGTGACATGCGTATAATAAAAATGTGCTCAATACAGTAATTCTACCTTCTGATACTCAAAGGGTCAAAAAAATCCTTATATAGGACGAAAGAACCCAAGAAAGCCGAATTCACGCAGAGAATCCGAGAAACTCGTGTTTGGATCAGTTTTTACCCGCGTTAAAAATCAATTTTTATAAGAAAATAAATAGATGACTTATCAACCCGTCATTTGATTCAGATCGGATAGGTTATGCTACACTGGACTGAAACTCGGCTAGGAACCTTCAGTGTCATGCACACAACTCTGACTCTTATCCTTAACTTTGTAAGAGCCGTTGTTGTATCGCGAACGAAGTAGAACAAGAAAGGAACGCACGCGCACATTTTAAACGTAAGGGTTATACGAAGTTGTAAAGTTTTTTTGTCTTTAAACTATTTGTAAGGTGACAACCCTGAGAAGAATAGAGCGAGCGAATTTGGTATTTATTTTGACGACATTAGAGCAGTTTTGAAGTTTATTTTTTACGCGTGCGTTTTTTTCTACAGGTATAATGGCGGTATAGATCGTCGCTACGGTAAACCCTTCTTTTCTACTTTTACGTATATTTTTATACTACGATGGAATAAATGTTAATTTTATTTTGTTAGCATTAAAACGAAAAAGACATCGCCGATATTTTTATTTAAATTAATTCTTGTTTTTTTTTAAGTATCCTGGTATAGTTTTTAATAATAAATTTATATTGCTCTTCTGTAAATAGTTTTTGTTTGAAAACTGCCTCCAGAAGTGTTTACTGTTATCCCGAAGAAAATAATACAAACTTTAATGAAAAGTTTCCACCGAACCTTAAAAATTGTGGATTCTACAAGAGCCAAAATGCCCACCCAGGCCTACTAAAAAAGCTTAGTTTGGGTGAATTTGTGTGAGAATTGGACAAAAATATGTAAACTAGTTATATTACGCGTGGAACTCCTGTTTCCAGGTGCGGGGGCCATTCGGGCAAAGAATAAAATACAAAACCCCAAACCTATCTCTTAAATTGTATCATAACCTGCTTGTCCGAAAGGTTCGCGTAGCCTGTATAACTTATTTGATATTTTTGTCCAAATGGATTTCGATGACAAAGGAAATCTTGGAATGGGTCATAAAATTATTTATTTAGCTAACTATATGTATTGTCTTTTAGCTTACATACAATTAAATTCAGTCTGTCTTGAGATAAAATTCCTAACAACTTGTCCAGTTACGGGCAAAATAGATCTTATACTTTAACTACCTAGAGATCTAGGGTTCTATTCTAGTCGGTAAAACCATATTGCTTTCCGCACGTTATCGTATTGTTTTTAACTCTGCGCCATTGCTGTATAGTAAATAAGAGCTATCGTAACGTTGACGATGCGATAACATTTAAAAAAAATTACTGCCAAGAGGTGGGTCATACACAGATTTTGGTTACCGTCTTTCCCGTGGACGTACCGAAGTTAACGTTTAGAACGCCTAATTTTCTGGCTGAACCCACATCCGCATAAACGGCGTCAACCTTAGTCTTATCAAATAAAAACATAACTTATAAGCACACAAGCCCTTAACTATTGACCTCAGGAGAGACAACTTTTGTTTTTTCGAATGTGTATGACCCAGCTTTGATTTTCATACAATTTGGACTCGCCTAGCGGGTTGGTGGCAGTTAAACTGTTAAAGTGTTAAACGCAATATGGTTTTACCGAGTAGAATATATTCTGTGGCTGAAAAATTGACAAATGATTCAGATTCTGGTTATATTGGCCAAGAACACCCAGACGCTAATGACGTTGTTAGGGTAGCTGTACACTTCCACGCCCAGCGCGAACTCCGCGTCGGGGGCGCCGCTGGCGTGCACCGCCGTCGCTTTCACCGTAGATATTACAGACTTCATGTTGATGTATGTCATGTTTAGAGGGAAACCGAACATCTGAAAAGTGGAAAATCGTTAAAGTTCACTTCCTCCACATTCCCATTTCGTTCACATTCCTACTTCGTCAGCAATCCCATTTCGTCCACAATCAATTCCCAATTCGTCCACTTCCGATTTTGTCTACATTCCCACTTCGTCCACATTTTATTTTCATTTCATTTATGTTTTTACTCTACACGTGTTAGTTAAGCTAGGAATGTTGAAGTGGGAATGTGGACGAAGTGGAATTGTGGACGAAGTAGGAATGTGAACGAAATGAGAATGTGGACGGAGTGAACCTAAACCGTCCGATCTCTGGGTCATCAGTCATTGCGAAGCGGTCACGGCCATAGTGTCATATGAAAAACTTACTGATTACTTACCTTATGGGTAACCATGAGCTGTTTCAGCCGCTGCCCGAGCCCTGGCTTCTGCTCAGCTGGGTTGAACGCGTGGTACTCCCAAAACGGCAACACTTCTCGAAACAAAGTGCTGCAGTATCTGCACCGACAGCTATGGTATTAATCATCATTTCTGCCGAGAGACAGGCTGCCTCCAAGATGAACATTAAACATTTTAAAATTATAGTAACTAGCATAATTAATGATAATGATAGTTGTTTTATAAGAAATGAATTTATGGCATCTAATTTTATGACACTTGATTTTATAGGAAATAAGGTAGACCCACACTGGATATCACAGTTCTGACATTTTGGAGAGATCTTGTGAATGGTCATTTCAACACGTATTACGCTAAATAATTACTAAAACTTTTCATAAATAGATACCTACTATATTGAAAAAATTACGACCGAATTGAGAACCTCTTTTTTCAACTCCGTTAATAAAAAAACCTTGCGATAAATATTTAATCACTACTTTTTAAACTACATGCTTTGCTTGCGAGTATAAAATGTAAGGATCATTTTTCACGTACTGAACTCAGTTTTCTGGCTGTACTTACTACTACCTTACGGTCTAGCGAGACTGCAAAAGGCTTTTTATTTCAGTGCAAAGAATCGACTCTTTGTGCATTCATTCGGTCTGTCGTATTTCGCCAAGTGTGGGTATACTATATACCCGGTATTACATATATACCTGTTCCAAATGGTCTTGACGTGCGGACGCCACTGTTGCACTTTGCTCCTAATCTTAGCCTCTAAAGCCCGCCGTAAGTTTTCGACATCGGCCGGCGCCGAGTACAGACTCGAGTCGGTGACTACCGGGAGTTTCATCACGAAGATGGATTTGTCAAATACCTAGAAGAGATAGAAGGGTGAAGGACTCGTCACAATATCGACAACAAATTGCATTGTAACTTATTTGTGGACCGTTAATTTAGAATTATTATGCAGCGTTAATAAATAAGAGCAAGAGTAATCAACCGCAACGGGCGTAGATCGAAAATATAGCGTGAAAAAAAAAGACGCAGGATGGTCTAAATTTTCATGCTAAAATTCTGTTTGATGTGGTCATAGTAACTTGAGAATATTATAGTTCCTACTGTCAGCACTCCTTTTTCTCAAGCTACATACGTAACATACCAATACGATTCGGCTTCGAGAAGTGTGGGAGAACCCATTTTTTTTAACACTGCTAAACCAAAGCAAGACGTCATGTGATCACGCAAAATCTATGGAGCCGTAGCACAATTCACTGAGAGGCGTCCGAAGGAAAAACTAGTGACATATGACTTTGCTAGTTGACTTGAAATAGTTGAAATGTTTGTACAGAAATCTAGGTATTCCACGAAAACAAGCAAAGAATGATACGTACTGGCTGCCAATCCGAAGATCTGTTAAAATCGAAAGAGACACTTTCGCAGTCCACAGAAGATTGCATGTTCACCCAAATCTGAAATCAACGTCAACATTGTAATCCTCAACCCTCCCAGATATAAAACAGTAATACAACATATTTAATACTTACATTTTCATTGTCAAAAACGTAGTCCACAGTTTTCAAGGGGCAACTGACATCTCTCAACTCAAATCTCTCCCCATTCACAGCATCATACACGTACCATACAACCCCCTCGTTCCTACTAAACAAACCCCTACTTCTGTACTGGTCATTGGCTAGGGCAATCCTGCGAGTATTCAAATCGTACTTTGTCAGGACGTAGTGGCCTAGGCCTCTAGGTAAGCTAAAGCCCGTGGCTATATAGCATTTGAGACCTAAGTGGAGGAAATAGCTGGCTAGTAATATCGTATGGTCTAGGGGAGATCCATTTAAGACTTTTAGTAGTTCCTGAAAAAGAGGTTATTTTAACTAAATATTCTCAGCTTCTAGGGTCAAAAGGTTTTAAGAATAGTCATCGACGCGAAATACATTTTCACAAACAATATTTATCTCCGTGTAAGTTTATTTTAGAGCTCATTTTTCAATCTCCAAATAACACTATCTGTCCTTATCTTTCTTATGACAAAGAAAAGGACAGCTACAATTTACCTGACAGATAATGTTGTCTAGAGATTGAAAAATCAGCCCTTAGAAAAATAAAATAAATATATTTCCTTATAGTCTTACCATTCCCGGCAACGTAACAACATGGCTTTCTACCACCTCATAACAAGGTATCAAAGATACATATCTCACGCACGCGTCCATAAGTCTGCTCAAGCCGTCCCCTTTGCCACTCAAGCCACTATAGGCTGACCCCTCACTCCTTTCCTCCTCCCTTCTCCTGCTGTTCGAAGAGAAACCAGAACTCTTCGACATAGCAGATCCACTCTTCGGATTTTTCGGAAAACACTCATAGTCCGGTGGCGGCAGGGGTTGGAGAAAATGTGTCACTGATTTGTTGCGGCCTGTGCTGTCTATGAAAGTGAGAGAGATGTTTCTCGAGGGGAATTCATTTGTGTATTCTGATACGAAGGAGTTTAAATGGCGGATTATGTAGTCCTCAGGGTCAGCTGGTACTGGTTGGTTGTAGCCCTAAAATTGAAGTAAAAAGATATTTCAGAAAGGAACACGCTATAACAATTTTACCGCAAATAGATTTTTGGAGCTACAAAGAAAGAAAGAAAAGCATTTATTCGTTACAAAAAACAACAAAGGACAAAGAATACGCAGAAAATCAAATCAAAGGGTCCCAACACAGCTTAGTGCTGGCATTAAAGTCAGCGTTGGTATTCTGTTGCGGTATACATATCTATCTACATCTAAAGGTTGCGACCGCAACGGTGCTTAACGGTGCGTATATTACAGTGCGTCAAAAACGGCGCCATGTTGTTACTAATGTCACTGTGACCCCGTCTTTTGTTTACGCAACGATACGGTGTTTACGCATCGGTGTGGTCGCACCTAGGTTAGGTCTCCAATAGAACTGTTGTTGTCAACAGGGCCGGCTGTATGACTGGCCATATGCATCGATTTACTCACCTGACTTCCTCCCAAATGCGACAGACTACTGCTAATTTGCAGCGAGACGAAAGCAGATTCCTTCCTCAACAACTGCGAAACTTCTGGGATGAGAGAGTGTGAACTTGTTTGTGTGGTTTCGTAGCCCAAAATAACAGGGGGAGAGGATATCTTGAAAGTGCCTTTGATCTGAAATGGAAACCGGGTTAGTCACGATTTCACGAACATGGATTGAAATATCACATTTGAAATTAAGTACCTACGTCGGGTATTTAGTGAAGCAGAGGTTTATTTTGGTAAAGAAGTTTCAAAAACTATTAATTCCAACTCAGCTATCTGTTGAAATCCTCGTTCTGTTTTCCCCGTTAAGTTACGACGGATTTATAGTTTTAGGAGATAGCTTAAGCTCTGGGAAAGTCATAGGATATTCTTTATACCAGAAAAATAAATAGATCAAGGTGAAATCGAAAAATACAGGTTCAACCAAAAGTAATACTTTACCATGCCCATATCTAATACGGTTTTAACTGGGACCTGCAAACAGCCCAACCATTTGTGATGACACCGATACTGCAGAGTCCCTAGCTCAAGTCGCTCTGTCATCGGCACTCTCTGTTCGTCGAAGATGTTCACTTGAAGATTAGAAAGAGGTGCTAATCTGAAATATGAACTTCAATTTACCATTTGTTCATTGAAAATTGATTGGTTAAAGGCTTAAAATCAAATATATCTTCTGGTCCTTCGAACCGGATGTGTGAAGGCAACATACTTGGTTTTGATCTTCAAAGTCTGGTTCCAAGTGGGATGACATCCGATGGCCGAAGTAGTTTGAGCTGAAGCCTTATGGTAAGATACGCGGACGAATGGGCGAAGAGGGCGGATTTTGTAACCTTAAAAAAAACGTAAACTGATAGGCATATTGAAGTGTCTCGATTAATTAAGTTAAGTATTTAAATTCCATACAGTAGCTATCACGTGAATAGAAACTTTTCTCTATAGTGTAATATCAGGGACTAGTTTGGGTTTCCGAGGGCAGCGTGAGGGTGTAGAAGAAAGTAAAACCACTGATATGTATGGTCAAAGACTTATTATAATCATGTATCGCTATATACAGGGTGACACCTAAGACGTAATACAAAATGTTATTTTCTGGATCCACTCATGAGTACGATCAACTTTTACTATGGGACTAATATCGAAATCGGTAGAAAAAAATGGAATCTCCCATACTAAAAGCAATCAGCTGGTTTCACAATTTGTATGGAGACGTCGATTTTGTGTTTACGTTTGCGAAGTTGGTCCCATATTAATAGTTGATCGTAATCATGAGTAGATTCGGAAAATAACATTTTGTATTACGTCTTAGGTGTCACCTAGTATACATGTTAGGTTGACGCTGAGACAAGCAATACGCGTTTATTTTACAGTAAACTATTGTGTTACTGTACAACACTGAAAGTGGCCAATTGCCATACTTCAATAGTATTTTTTAATGAAACATTTAAACCACCCAGCAATGACATACCAGCAATTTTCTCGTCATCCTCTTCCTCATCATTATCCGTCACAACGGCACTCCGATCCTTCAGTCCGAGCGCTCTGAACACTGTCACCCGTATCTCTTGCTCCTGGCCTAGTGACTCCACCACGCGCTGTTGTCTGATGCCACTTGACAAAGCCAACGCCAAGGTCGACTGGTTTGAGAAGAAACTTCTGGAAATTTAAATGGACGTAATACGAGAAGAACAGTGCATTAAGTGTTGTAAAACTAATTATTTACCTACCTCAAACTTAAATCCTTGAAATCTCGCACAACATCTTTATGGGTCTTCCTCAAAAGATGCTCCCTCAAATTCTTCAGCATATTCTTATTTAACTTCTCTACATATTTAGCACCTATAAACCTCTGTATTTCTATAGGGTCCATGTCTTGTCTGTCATAGTACTGCACCTCAAATTCATTCTCAGTACTAGCTTGGAGACAATGAAGTTGCTCTGTAGAAATTTGACTGCCCAGTAGAGGAATAGTCTTGTCTTCTACATTTGTGAAACCGCCATTATTTCGTAAATGTAATAGTTTAAGTCTGTAAAATTCAGGACTTTCTTCATCAATAGGAATCGTATCATCGACATGGACACCTATTTGGCAGAGATTTCGTAAACTGTTGATAAATTCTTCATCCTCACTGACGTCTGTTCCATAAATGTTTTCTATTATATTCTTTAGTAAATCCACGTTAGGTTCCTCAACACCATGCAATAACCGTTTAATCTGTTGTCCTATTTTCATAGAAGATTTAATTTCTTCTGTTTCGTTTCCAAAGAATTTTTCATTCCAGCCTATTTGTAGGCTTATTTCACAAGACGTGTGCAAGTTTGCTTTGAACAAATTGCTGCTCTTTAGTCTTAGTTTATTTGCTGCAGCTATTTCTTTGATGTTATGTCCACTGCCAACATGATTTGGATTAGGTTCGACTATGTTATTATACACAAATTTAACAGTCTTATACTCAGCATTTACACTAGTATTTTTAACATTATTAAGATCAAATTTTAGGCATGACAACGAATCGTCCTGTTCACAGAGTTCTATAGAAATTGTAGTGTTTTTAGGAAGGATTTCAACTGAAAACGATTCTTTAAATTCTATGTTATATTTGTCTATTAAATTGCTTCTGTACGTCTCAGATTCACACACGAATACATCATCTACGTAAATTTTGAACCTGTAACTTGTTAACACAGTTTTTGCAGATTTCCTTAAATTTAACATCATTTTATCATCTCTTCTTAAAGTAATACTTATTCTATCTTTTGTAATTATTTTGTTGGCAATAGTTTCAGATTCAGTTTTTAAAATGTCTTCGTCAAACTCCAACTTAGGTTTAGACACTTTTGTATCACTTTTGTCAGCTTTCGCATTTTTATATTCTAAGTAGCGTGTAACATAATCGTATTCTAGCTTATCAAGTGTATCAGCATATTCTGTATTAAATACCTCCGCCCATTCTTTTTGGAAATCATTGGAGTCTTGTTCAGTTCTTTCAATGTCTAAAATGTAAGGTGTTTTCATACTTTTTGATTTTTCTCTCGCCAGGATTACATCTGACCATAGCGAACCAATTTTATGCATTATCTCTCTTCTCGTATCAACGACTATCAAGTACTTATCCTTCAATTTAAAAAGTTTCAATGTGTATTTTCTCACTGTTTCGTCAAATCGTATATTTTCATTATTAACTGATATTTTCACTATATCTTCTTTGAGACTATCTCTTGTTTCTCTTATGACTTTAATATCCCTTATTAATTCGCTAGCTGCATTTTCATTACCAACATATTCATTGTAACACTCAACAAGCTTGGTACATAGTAATTCTTCTAAACAAAAGCAATGGTGGTGTAGGAATTTTATATTTTTTATCGTAAAATCTAGGAATTTGCTCGATCCATTGTCAGATTCGTGTCCTGTCACAACTTCTTCGAATTTAACGGCCTCTATGTATTGAACAGGAATGGGTTGATAATCGGATGTGGTGTTTTCGATAACTTTTGGGTAAACGGGGTTTAAAACAGCAGTTAACAATTTATCTCCGTATCTGAAACAAAGTGGAATTATGTATAGTTAAATTGTAAATTATTATTTTATGTTTAATCCAGAATTCACCCGTGAGTTAAATTCATTTACCGCTATCTTCATGATGGGAACTATACAATTTTCTACGATAAATACTAGTCTGGCGATGGAAACGTGATACTAAAACTGACCGTGAATGATACGTGAAATTTAAAATTGTAAATATGTAATGACTGTATGGGCTAGAAATAAACAATGTCGATCCTTTTGTCATTAAGTATTATGTTATAAGTTAAGTAATGACAAAAGCATTAAAATTGTTTAATCGTGGCTCATTCAGGCATACCATCCGTATCCTTAAAAACGCATATCACGTTATTATTAATTCATCCATTCATTCGTTAAATCACGCCTATTCCCAGAGGGGTAAACAGAGACCACTTTTTCCCATCATGTTATCAAGATATCATAAAGTAAATTCAGTAATTATAACGTGTTCTGTGATTGTATTTTATTTAGGAGCCAACTTAAACAACAATTATATTATAACTAGCGACCCGCCCTCGCTTCGCTTCGGTTTATATGAGTTTTCTATAACACACGTACATAAAACAAAATTTATTATACATAAAAACCTTCCTCTTGAATCACTCTATCTACTAAAAAAAACCGCATCAAAATCCGTTGCGTAGTTTTAAAGATCTAAGCATACATAGGGACAGACAGCGGGAAGCGACTTTGTTTTATACTATGTAGTGATGATGATGATAATTATAACTCACCCATTCTCTGGTAGGAAACCAAAAGGCTTTTTAAACATGTTGCGTATTCCTGAGTTCTGCAAGTAGGTACTCCGCTGTGCCATTGAATAATCAACAGTCGTTATTATTAATTCTTCAGTCACGGGCACGGAATCGCACGCCAGCTCGGAATTTATTATATCCATCAAGTTAGACGTGGTTGCCTTCTTTTTACTGTGTTTTTTCTTCCCTGGCTTTTTGTCTGTTGATTTTACGTCGTACTGGATGAAGAAATTATCTTCTGTTACCGATTTAGAGCGGGTTTTCGAAGCTCGATGTTGCAAAGCATGTTTCGGTTCATGAAAAGCCTCCTCTTCTATCTCATGATATTCCTCGATGTCATCATCCTTAGCAAAATTTCTAGAAAAATATTTCAATTCTATATTATCAGTCATGTTTGATAACAATATTTATTATTCTTTAAAAGCGATTTTTTCGAAACGTATTTCACGGATATTTGTTTTCATAACTTCCGCCATTTGTTGCCATGGAAATACAGCACCATTCAATATAAAATTATCAAATACTATGAATGCGTTCACAATTGAATCAAAACACGAACGAATGTATCGAATTATTAATTATTATCCGTTTGTATTACATTCCGCCGCTTGGCTGTCGTAATGTAACAGCTAATTATCAAAATATAAGCACTTTGCGCGGGAATCATCAAGAAAACTTTATTATCTAGGACAAGCTCTGCTTCTTAATTATTATTTTTACTTGACCATTATTGTTAAAGTGTGATGGAATGAATTTTATAATTTGGTGTGGCATTAATTTAATGGAAAACACTAGTAAACGTGATAGATAAAGAAGGAGATTTATTTTATTTAGATTAGCTGTATAAAATTAACTGGCTGTATGAGCTTCGGTCCCTTTGCCTAGCCAGAATGAATTAATTGTAAAACATAAGTCTGTCAATTATATTATACGTCAAAACAAAAATAAGAAACTTGTTTTCTATTTTATTTTCTGTTTAAATGATAAATATTGTGCAATAAAGATGTCAAATTTCTCCTTAAAAGACAGTGATGAATACTATTTGGCGCTCTCTGAGCAGCCCAAGAGATTTGATGCCGATAGCCGTGTTACAAATGTGTTTTTCGACGACACAAATGGGCAGGTAAATTCACTTTTATTATGACTTTCTACATAGGTAAATTATCCCTAAATGCCTGTTTATTAATATAATTTATGATATCGCTAGTAACACACCGGCTGTGCTTCTCTAGTGGCACTCAAGTGTCAATATAAGACTTTAAAGTCAAAATAAATAAATAAACTTTACAAATGATTTTTTCTAGGTCTTCACAGTCCGTTCAGGGGGCGTCACTGGCGTCACGGTTAGTGGAATGGACGAGTCCAAGTCTACAACATTCAGAATGGAAGATAGGGGCCCCATAATCTCTATAAAATTCTCCCCGGACCACAACATTCTGGCTATCCAAAGGAACATGGATAATCAGAGTGCAAACGTTGAATTTGTCAACTTTAAAGATCTAGCCCCCACTAATGTGGAGTACTCTCATACTTGCAAGTGGAAAAACGCCAAGATTTTAGGGTTTGTATGGCCGAGGGTCAATGAGATAGCGTATATCACTGATCACGGAATTGAATTGCTTCAAGTGTTTCCGGATAAAAAACTATTAAAAAGTTTGAAGAATGTCTCGTTCAGGTAAGGATGACAAGTAAATACCTACTCACATTTGTGCTTTGTACCTGTGTACCCATATGAAATTGACAAAGAACAATAACAGGCAATAATGAAGGTTGAATTATAACTTTTACTATACCTACCTGGTTCCATAGTTAAGTTATTATTATGTTGACATTTTTAGCATTTGCCAAAAGATGCAGATTAGTTATAAGCAAAGATCGGAATAGGTAGAGCTAATTTGCCTAAACTTGATGCACCTTCATTCAATAATGTATTCCCGTTTCACTCACGCATGAATGAATATGCCTCAAGTTTAGGCAAATTAGCTCTACCTATTCCGATCTCTGGTTATAAGAGGAACCTTCATATTTTTATTTTAGTCTCCATTATTTTTATCTGACTTCATAAAGGGAATGAAGTGAAATGAGTTTATCATTCCTTGCATGTGTATAGAAATTTGGACGTTTCAGTTTAGCTCGGGAACAAACAGACACTTTTTAATAAATGTACTGTCCAGAATGTGAGATTATAATTGTCATCATAGGCTATGTAAATTATAAAAGGCGCAAAAAAATCTTTGGCATTGTGAGTTGTTTGTGACAAAATACCGAATTTAACAAAAGTTGTATTTAAGTACATTTACAAAAGATCTATCTCGATGTAAAATTTCAAGGCTCTATCTCAAAAAAAAAACCTTATGAGTTACTAGTCTATTACAAATCAGGACAGCTAACGCCATCTATGACTCTTTTGTGTTACTAAGCTGTCTTATTTTAATCATAGATCTACTTGCTATTAACTATTTATTCGTACAGCTGTAAAACAGTCCATATATTTATTAATGAGTATTTGTCGTTTAGGACAGTAAGCATTTTTTATTTCAATCCTCTGTTTCTTGTAAAGAAATGAGGACAACTAACGCCATCTATGACTGTTATGTGTAACTAAAGCTTATAAATTAAAATTCGTATGACTGAATGGCCTACTTCTTATAATATGTATATAAATTTTGGATTTACTATTTACTAGTATCATACTTACTACTACTCAATTGGTGATTTAAAAGTAATAAATGAGATTATAATATAGTCGCAGGCAGAGGACAATGAATGAGATAAAAAAAAAATTTACTACTACGTTTTTTGTAATCCGTAGACTTGAGTTGTATTCTCAACCTCTAGACTGGGTTTTATTCTCAACTGCGGTACAAATCGTATATACCTACTTACATATAATTTTCATTTATTACTTTACTGTCTTGAAAAAATCTCACAGGTTTTAGTTCAAAACTTATTTTGTATGCATGATAGATATTTCCATATCAAAAAAAATGTGAGGATTATTTCTACAAATCATCCCTTTACTTTCTCAACCTCGTATATGATCGAATACTAAGATAGGAAAAGCAGTCATGTTCCATAAAGAAAAAAAGACTTACCCTATCTAACTGTTCGATCAGATACGAGGTTGAGGAAGTAAAGCAATTCAGCTATATCACAATAGTGTATACAAAATACAAAATTTCTTTGGTTCACGTATTTCAGCGGAGCCTGGTTCTCGTGGTGTGCACAGAGCAACATAGTGCTGCTAGCTGGAAACAACGGAGCCCTGCTACAGCCGTTCACATTGAACAACTCAACGATAAACAAACTGCAGAAATTAGAATGTAATTGTCCAAATTGCAATACAAACGCACTTATATAATGACTTATAAATAATTGTCAATACAGTTTACATGATGAAGTTAGTATCGTTTAGAGAAACGCACATTTATTTTCTAACGGTCTTGTTCTATAGTGACTATAGTGTATACTTTTCGGCATTTAAAAAAATGTAAACAAAACAACCACGTGATATAGTTCATCAGCCAATAGAAGTAGACAGTGTTCTGCTTCTATTGGCTGCCGTCAAAGTCGTCGTACGTCAAAGCTCGATAAAACAGTTTTGATTGGTTGTTTAACAAAGTCACGTGACGTCAAAATGTAAACATTCCAAATCACGTGACTTTGTTAAACAACCAATCAAAACTGTTTTATCGAGCTTTGACGTACGACGACTTTGACGGCAGCCAATAGAAGCAGAACACTCTACTTCTATTGGCTGACGAACTATATCACGTGGTTGTTTTGTTTACATTTTTTTAAATACCTAAAAGTATAGACTATAGCTTGATATTCTTTTTTTTTTTATTGATTATTTATTTGAATTTGATTTGTTATTGATTTTAGTGGACGCGGACAAGCCGGTGGTGGAGCGCGACGTGATCTTGCTGCGGCTGTGTGGAGCCGCCTGGTGCGCCGTGTTCCGCCACGGGAACACCACCTCCGTCATGGTTAGAAACTTTTTTTTTTTTCATAATATAGTTAACACTCAAACCCAACAACTCAAGTGGGAAACACGGCAGACCTCTTCGGCGATAGCGGGAAGACTTGGATTCCTTTTTGAAGGACTGGACAGAGACTGAAGAGTAGGGAAACATGGAAAAAGTGGGGGGAGGCTTTTGTCCAGCAGTGGGACACATCAGGCTCTGAATAATATATATAATAATAATTAACACTAACTCCCTTACTTATAAATGTAGAATAGGCTGGGAATAGTTTATGCCATGCTTTGTCACTTTCTGTCAGATCCAAAGGTCACAATTACAGATAAGGGCAAAGCATGTCATAAACGATTCCGATTGTGTTTTCTAATAAACGAAAGTATTGTCTTGAACTCGATGGATGATTTTTTGTTATAAAAATAAAAACATGGTGTTGGACTTCTCCTTGCCATAAAAATGCTTGTTTATGAAACGTCGACACTAAGGAACGACTTAATCGTGACTGACCTAGTGCGGCCGATAGACTGCAACTGAATCATTATCATATTATTTTGCAAGGAAGTTTTTAGCTTATATAAGTCACGAAATATGAGAGACGAGGTTTTTTCAAAGCAATGACATTTTGATTGTTACAGCTGTTGCCGATATCCGGCGGAAGCGGCACGCGGCACACGCTGCGCACGGGGCTGGCGGGCCGCTTCGCCGTCAGCGTCATCGACCACCTCGTGGCCGTCCACCACCAGGTCAGAGCCCGGCACCAACTACAGCCCTCAATTCTCAATTCTTTATTGCTTCCATAACATATACAATACAGGTGATAGGTAACTTATAACTTATAAGGTATGAGATCTTTATGAACCCTGGTAGGGCACAGGAACTTACAAACTATAGAGGGGCTTGTTTATTAACAATACAATAGTTCCTTTTTTATTTTTAATATGAATGACTAACGCTCTTGTGGGACTTGTCCCAACCGCCGGCAAAGAAGCGATTAGCTATCGACTTGTTTCTCGCTCAAAAAATCGTCAATAAATGTGGATCTCGTGTCCATAGAATAACATTAATAGTTGATCGCTTGCCGTTCACACTACCGGCAAGAACTCTGTATTACTTTGTCGAAATGAAAGATATAGATCCCGTGTCAATAAAAGATACACATATACATAATTATGTTTACGTATAGTTGATCACTGGCTCTAATCGCTTCCCGCTGACAAGTGCCATAGGGACACGGCAATATTGCAGAAAGAGGCAAGAGAAAGCGATCTGTAATGTGTGTTATGCCTACGAACCGAAATGTACTCAGATCAAATTGAAAATGGTGCTTCAATTTAACAGCTACGCAAAGGGTGCTATCGTTAAAAGTAGTTTTCTTCTAGGCGACACTAGATGTCGCTAGTGACGCTCCAATGTAACTGCTGTGGTTAAGGCAGCACTGTCATTAAAAGTAGTTTTCTTCTACTTGACAGTAGATGTCGCTAGTGACGCTCTAATCCCACTGCTGTGGGAAAGGCAGTGCTGTCGTTAAAAGTAGTTTTCTTCTACTCTACACTAGATGTCACTAGTGACGCTAAAATATAAGTGCTATATATTTTTCCTATATACATGAAACCGAGTCAATGTGCTTACAAATAATTTGTCAGTTTTATTAAATTCTACGAATAACTTACACTTGTGATAAAAAAAAACAATTCCATTTTTTTTAAAACGTCTATAATGGGATGAAGTTAAGTTGTATGTATGCAACTAGGGAAACTTCGTATAATGATGCGCGCTTTTATAACCGCTAACTGACGCTGTCGGCGCTGTCTAAGATAGTTGTCTTGTACTCGTCAGTAGACGCCGTAAGTAGTCGCTTTGAAAATCCGTTTCTTGCCGTTTTGATGCCTCTTGCGGAGAATTGTCAAGTATGTTATACCCTCCGAGTAAAAAAAAAACGTGTTATGAGACATCATCAAGTTTCTTGTTAATGGCTTCCTACTGCTCTAATTTTATAAAATTTACTTACTAACATGAAACTGACAAAGGAAAAATTACATACTGCCAACCACCGCTAGACTCCGTAACCATACCTGCGATATTATAAAAAGAACAAAATATATGTTACTATATTTATATGCGGTTAAACATGGTGCTCGAATAGCTTGTTCACATGGCATGTTTAAAAAAAAAACGGCAAATCAAACAATTTTACTTCATTACTGGTAGTTATTTAAAGTTTATAAGCACTATACAAACCTCGGCCGGAACAGGGATTGCAGGAGTCGATTGTTCGACTGAATTTCATATCGTTTACAAATCGTGTGCAGTATATTGGACATGTTCTCCGTCCGGTTGCAGTCATCGCAGACGTCGCAGCTGTTCGACATAATGGAGGAGAAGAAGTCGGAGGGCGGGGCCGTGAGCCACGCGCCGCTCGTGCCCGCCGCGCCCATCCGGCCCGCGCTCCTCGACGATCAGCTCTGCCCCATGTGTATCCTTTACCGGCGCCGGCCTCGTCACCACCGCCATCATCATTATCGGTTATTACCGGGTCAAATTTTCATATCCGAAAAAAAAAAACTGCTAGTGATAATTTTTTATGTAGTCACAAGTATAACCTAACCTTATATACGTAGCAAGCGGTTTCGATATACCAAATATAAAACTGAAATAATACAAAATAGGCAATTGAGTATCGCACTACAAATAAATACTCAGATTACGTTACGGCAATGAAAAGACAAAATATCACATCTTTAAAATATCGTCGGGAACGTATTGATGTTCTTATTCTTTTTAAAATTATTTATAATCTTATTGATGCCCCTATGTTATTACACTCCCTTTCCCTTAGAATACCCCGTCGTTGTGAGCGATCGTGTAGAAAAAAACCTCTGTTTTATATACCCCGCAGTCGAACAGCATATGCAGGTAATGGTTTCATTAAAAGGGCATGCAGACTGTACAACGAAAAATTTTCGTGTTTGGATATTTTTGGGCGAAAGCTTAATGGTTTCAAAAGACTGTCTTTGAAGTGTATTGCGGAAATGGAATAAGCGGTTGTTATTGTTATTGTTATTTTTATTTTATTTTTTATTTTTTCCCTTTTCTTATTTTCTTTGTGTTTACTTTTATTTGTGTTAGCACGCATTCGTTTAGGCACTGTAGTTTAATCATTTGTTAATAACTGAATGGTTTAGTTATGTTTTCATTAAGGAGACTGTAAGTCTACTATTTAATTATTGTCTGTGTTACATACAATTATACGAGACTGTTTGTTTCTAAATAAATAAATAAATAAATAAATAATAATAATAAAATGCTTTTTTGAAAATGAAAATTTGGGAAAGCCTGCATGATCCCGTTATTACCACCACCACCACCATCATCATGTTATCATTAGCACCAACATCATCAAAAATTTGGGAAATGATACATTTGATCAAAAATACTGGCAGGATCCCGATATTACCACCACCATCATCATCATCATCATGTTATCATTACCATGACCATCGTATCATTAGCATCATCATCATCAAAATTTTGGGAAATTATATATTTGACCAAAAATACTGGCAGGATCCCGATATTACCACCACCACCACCATCATCATCATGTTATCATTACCATCATTATTACTATTAGCATCATCATCATCATTACCATCCCCAGCCCAGAATATTTAATTTTCTGGGGGTTAAGTTAAATAAAGGCATTTCATCTTAGTCCTCAGGGTTGTAAACACAACTGTAATCTAGACCATCCGTTGACTTAAGCTCTCGCTTTCCTTCACTATTAATAAACATGACATATTTTTCTTAACTCAAATTAAATATTAGACTCTGGCAACTGGGTGGTGTTCCAGCCAGACTACATCATCGACGCGCGGCTGGGCTGCCTCTGGCAGGTCCGGCTCATTCCCTCGGGGTTGGCACACTCCGTAAGTTATCATAAATGTTTGTTCTACCAAGAAAAAAGACGATACGCATGCAAAAATCTAAGTTACAGTTAGAAAAACTGGACTTAAGTTAGTGTCCATCTTAATCCGTCCCAAATTGAATAAGGTGTTTTTTTTTTTATAATTATATATTATGACGCAGTAGCGGTTTTAGGGTAGGGTGCGCAGGGCGCCTGTGGCTGGTTATTTTCTTCTAACCCTTGCCTTTTTCGTATGGGT
>CAWYPN010000238.1:0-19953 GCA_963966035.1 Acleris laterana
CCCCCACATGGACGCGCAGGACCCACACTCCGACTGCAACTCCACGGACCTGCCTTACGACGGAGTTCAGCCTACTATATCCTTTTTAAATAGAACATCACTCGCAGGTACATTTATCAGTCTTTACAATAATAATTAATGCACCTTTAATGCTAACTTCTAATGCTGTAAATTACTTAAAAGTTTCTTTCCGTACTAAACTAAGTCACTGAATATCATAGGAACCTTGCAGTAGCATAATCAATAGAAAAACTAATAGGTATTCCTCCTGATTACGCAGAACGTTAGTCAAACTAAACCGCATGTTTTCGTCGTCGCCTTTCCCCTTAGCTGCGAAAGTCACGCCCAAGTGGAAACCGTCTAAAGTAAATCCACAGTAATCGGGACATATCTCATTTCTACAGGAGGTATTTGACCCCGCAGTTACTTCCTACTTACAGTCCGGGTAACCTCTGTAACCCTACAAATGCTGCGGTTACAAGCTTTCTACGATTCCCACACGATTTCATTCGGTTTCGATTTACTGCTGGGCACTTGCCACTGGTATTCAAAGCCACTAGAATTTCAGAATTTTGTTCTAAAGCATCTTTATAACAGCTTCCTCACAATTTTAGAAATGTGCTTGCTCAGAACTATTAACACAGAATGTTAGACTATTCACTTTAAACTTGCAAGTTTGGCCTATACTGCTTATATTAGTTTTATAATAGTAGAGATAAATGACTTTATCCTCCAGTAATTGTACGCACAGATATCGGCTAAGGCACGTTATAAGATTAGATGCAAATGGATTACTTTGTGGTGCTTCATGCGTCGGACTTAATACGGGATAGGCGTTCTTGTAATCAGATTTAAACCTTTGCTTCGTAAAGAAACCTGCGTATAAACTACGACGAAATACAATCGATTTATTAATACTGCCAACAGTTCCTAATGGGAAAATCGATCGAAGACATAATGGCACGTAATTTAAAACAAAATACCTACTGATCTCATTTTCGGCTAATGATTTTTAACTAATGTTCTAAAAAGAATAGTTATTGCCATTTCCTGGTTTGTGATAAGTTAGTTTTATCTCAGCGATTAACTTGCGTTTGACCTAGCATTATCTGGGGTCGAATTCGTTAAACTGATTTACAGTATAGTCAAAAACTTATTTAGGACTAATTTATTTGATAACCAAACATATAACGTTTTCCTTATCAAAAAAACGCAACGATAATATTTCATGTCATAAGTAACTCAATTATTTGTATTATCAAGAAATGACGTTATTCAACTCATTAAATTAACCATTGGAACTTAAGTCATTATTTTCGATATTTCCTTGTAATTTCCCACTCTATAACGTATTTTTCCTTTCAATGATAAAGCTTGTCACTTCTCAAACGTTCTTATTTTAAATCCGTCCAATCGCACTCGAACAGCTTTTGAATTTGACTCTGATACATGGTGATTAAGATTATAAGCTTAAGTGAATAAGGCCTTAACTCCAGTGCACTCGTCGACGCTGACGCCGATGCACCTACGCAAGGCCAAGCTGATGTTCTTCTGGGTGCGGTACCCGAGCTCCGCGGTGCTCAAAATGTACTTCCCAGACATCAAGTTCAACAAAAACAACACGGCTCAACTAGTCAAGTGGTTCTCCAACTTTAGGTAAGTCATTTTTTATAAGGATTTAAGTATCATTATGGCTATTCGACCTTATAAAGTGACTACGCAAATGCAACTTGTAATTATTATAACAGCATAAGTTTCCTATGAACGGTCAAGTCGCCATATTTTTTTTGTGATAAAAATATTTGTACAATATGTTTCATCATGAACCGATTCAAAAGATAAAATAAAAAATATTAACATAAAAACGTAAATTTCCTTAAGTACGAATATTTAGATCATGTTGTGTGTTTATATTTACATAGGGATAATGCTCCATTATTCTACTTACTTGTATTTTTAGGTAAACAAAAACATCAATAGGTAAAGGTTATGTAACTAAAGTAACCAAACATAACCCTAAAAACGTCTTGCGTACGTGACCGCGAACCGCGATCGGCTTAAACCTAAATTAGGTAATATTGAAACACTTCTTATTAAACCACATTTATCATATTAGTCATTCGCTTCAGTCGATTATCGAGAGGCAAACAGGAAGAGCTGGCGAATATTCGCTATCGGAAAGGAAAATTGCCGTCGAATGTTCCGAGGTTAAATTATTAGTGTTATGTGTATAGTGTTGTATTTATAACTTCCTATATAGGTATGTTTAGCTGGAGCCCTTTTTAAATTGAATTTCACAGGGCTCTATTCCACTGAGTAAAGGTGTATTGCCTTTAATATGTTATCGTATTGGTTTTATCTCGACCGCCATTACTGTTATGCCAATAAGAGTAAATAATAAAAAAAAAAAGAAAAAAAAAAAAACGCATTTATGTCAGACTACAGAATCCATAGATTGTTAGTATTACACAGAGAACTTAAATAACTATGTTAGTACCTAAACTTATATGGAGAGAGGTCCAGTGCCTGATCAAGCCACTGTCCCATCTCTCAGCGACGACGGTCAGGAGAGTGTGGCGGCTGGCGCGGACTCTGCAGAGCGTCGTCATAATGTTAACGTTGAAAATTGACAGTAGAAAGTATACGATTCATTCACACAATGTGTAAAAATAATTTCATAAATCCCTATTCGAAAAATGTTTGTCCTCTAAAGATGTTGGTTTTAAAAGCATTAAGATATTAATGAAATAACATTTCAATCTAGCAGTGAAATTCATTTTACACCTTTACATATAGTATCATACTAAGATTTAGTCAAAAGCTTTTAAGAATTTCGACGTAGAAGCTAAAATTGAATGACAAAATAACCGTTGCTACATATTCCTCCTTAATCAAGTAAACCGATTGATTATTCGCAATCTCTTCCCATTTAGTGGGACAATCTAATAATAATGCAAGGGTTGTCAATTCACTATTTCCTGTTTACAAACGCTGTGGGGTGCCACCCCTGGATTGGTTGCGTGTAAACAAATTAGAAAAGGAAACGTTTACGTTCTTAAACATTAATTAGGAAGTGTAACATCTTGATAAAAATAACGCAATATTTATAACGTGGTTATAAAATGCGTCTTAAGCGGAACGTTGTATTGATGTATTTCTAGTTACCTAACGCATGACATCATTGGAAATTTGCAAGCATTTCTGCAATAGACTGCATAATCCTTTAGCTGAGTAAATTAATCGAACTATTTACTATTTTTTATCCTTCTCTTGCTTTGCCAAGAAAGAGGAAGAAAGCGAGACACTTAGACAGAAAACAAATGAAATCAAATGAGTCGCCAATCATGGCAATGCCTATAGTCTTTAATTTAATAAGCCATCAAGATCATGCGCAAGATTAACACAAAACGAAAATAGTGAGTAATTTCTGGGATGCAATCAAAAAGCGTAGTGTTAAAATTCGTAGCGCACGTAGCGAGTTCGTAACGCCGTAGCATCGTAGCATCATAAAAACATGTTCAAGAAACCCAAGCAACCTCAAGGTGCAGTCTTGTGAATGTGAATGTCTATGGGTCACAGTTTCCACTTACCATCAGGCGGCCTGTGTGCTCGTTTGTCTTCTCTATGCCATAAAAAAAAAAAAAAAAGGTAGTCTAACGGAATTATCGATGAAGGAATTGCCACAATTTACATAAGAATTCTGTCTAATAAGGCAAATTAGAGTCATAACCTTTAATTTAAAACATTATTTACCTAGCAATTACCTTCAGCAGTTATCAAGTTGCTTGAGGAAATATGCTGACATTCGTTTTCATCGCACAAGTTTATATTATTGGCAAAATTAATTTTAACATCCATAAAGATATTGAATAGGTGGTTTTAAAACTGGGAAATTGTTGATGCATGATTGTGTTAAATTTCATAGTAAATAAAAAAAATACTAGAACGTAACTTTTTTCCATTAAAGTGGATACGCGTCTCTATTGATTTTAGGATATTTCTCCTCGTTATCATTTCACACGATAACCGGCACCTGCCGCGCACGTGTTGCGATAATCTCACCCTTCTTCGATAAACGGAAACGATATCGAATAATATTTATTTGTTTTATGGCCTCCCTTACACTATAGAAAACAAACTAGCCACTTTTAATATCATGAAAGATACAAAAGTATGTTGAACGCTTACAGTACGAAGTTGACATGAGCGATCGAAGAGATCTATCCCATACAATTTGTCAATATTCGAAAATCGCTAACTTAGAATAGACCCCTAGCTTACTTAATACATTATTTTCTTTTTTCGTGACGAATTATCAGGGATCGGATCGGAAATAAAAACAGCGTAGTTTTTTTTTTAATATTATTTAATCTACGTGTCCATCTGTTATTAGTAGTTAGTTTATATCAACATTTTCCCATTAAAACACGCAAAAGAGGAAAAAATAATAAACCAAGTTACTCATCATAATGAAAAAACCGTTACAGATATGACTTTACTGATCTATGAAAGATGTGTGAAATTTATAGATGCGATGTTTGCCAATGGAGAACGGAGCGTATATTTTTTTATCAAAAATAAATAGTACAGTATAGTATGTTGAGTAAATAAATGCGTAATATCTGTAGTGATCATATCGACCCATAGTCTTTCAGGTTCTTATCAGACGCGAGCAAACACTTGACAGCGTTATCACCGACAGTTATATTAAAGCTTTCGAGCTATCTCAAGCTAGTATTATCTTTATCTAAGGGTGATAAACGGAACTTGCTAAAAGCTTTCATAAGCCTTTATCAATAAGTGCTTTCGTATCTAAAGTGACGATAAAATTAATGAAAAACTTACGAAATAAACGAAAATCAGTTCTAAATAACGCACGTATTATGCGTAAAATTCAAAATTTTTGTTAGGTATTAGACAGGTAATGTATATAAGGAAACATTCATAACCGTATCAAATAATACGGATACTTATTCAAACAATTTAGTAAGGGTAATATAATAAGGGATAAAAATAATCATCACACGTGACGCCTCTACAAATCCTTTGTTAAATCGCATGGGGAATTGGTGGATAATTTTGCAATTAATTTCACTAATATATTTATTCAAATACATGATATACCAAAAATGACATGAAACTATCCCATGCTTTACCATAAATACCAACCAAAGGAAGCGCATCAATCGATATTGCCATAAATTTAAAATTACCCCATTCGTGGGGTAAACTTGGCACCTCGGTTGTAATAACGTTCGTGCGATTGTAAAATTACCCTCGCCCTTTCAGTTCTTTCAGAGATGTTTATCAGAAGGAAATGGCCGGTTTCCGCTGTCCACAATACCTCCATTAGTGGACAACACTAATGGACTAAGTCTTTCAGTACTTAAGTCCATTTTTTCCTCGGACTTTTAAAAAGGTACGATTAATATGGCGTCTGCGGTAGTCCGTGTGTCGTAAGTGTAGCACTACGATTGTTTGGTATTTATAATAAATGTAAGGGGTATTTCAGAAGTTTAATTGAAATATTAATGTCGAATAAAGTTACATGTTATTCTTAATTTTATTACATACGTAATTCAATTAACCTATATTGTAAGCGGTTGTTTTTATTAAGTACTAAATTAACTCCAATTTATGGTTACAAAAAAACCATAGGTATAATCATAATCAAACAATTCAATATTTTTATCGATACAGTCTGCTATCGTATTTAAATGAGACATTTTAATGAGTCTTTCTATAAATTACAAACGCAAATTAACTGCATTCTAATCTAGAATGAGATTAGAAAAGTCAAACTTTACGATAGCCTTTATAAAACGATAAACGATTTATCGACAAACCGATAAAAACTTCGATTAGAACCGTTTGCCAATACACAAAAAACCAAGACGTTACTACCTTTTATTCTAAAAGCCCGCGACACTAAACATAGTGCGATAAGACTACTAGAGATACGAGTATATTTAGTCAAGTTATCAATAGGGGAACACGATATGGCAATGCTGCAATGCGAAAAACCTGGCAATGCTGCCTTTTTTTTTAGTTATATGTCCGATGTATAAATGCAGCAGTGGTTTTTCTTACATAAAAACTGATGATCTAGTTTCATCCCTATTCGTTAGTGCACTTTATCCAGGGACACACCGGACATTATATCATCCGGTAGTTTTATCAAACTAGGTTTTATATCGTGGGCTCTACTATTTGTTGTATTGCAATTATTTGTTGTATATTAACTCTTGTTAAGCCTTCCTCACCCGACACGACTGCCCACTTGATAACGAGTGTAGAACAGGATACGTGGAGGAGTGTATAAAGAGTGCTAGACCAAGTGCCCTTCTTCTTACTAAGTGACGGCTCGTCGCGACGTGTGTGCCACCTTTAAAAATGTTTTCAGATCTCGAAAACGCGTACCATTTTTAAATATTGTGAATTGAAATAAAAGAATTTCAACGTCAAAGGTTGTTTTCACGAAACATCGACTTAAAAGCGAAAAGCGTATTAATGGCCAAGTTCTTTTATTTATTCAGAGAAAGCGTCACCCCTAAGAGAATATTAAGAATGTAAGCTTCAAAGTAAAGCAGCCGTAACCGCAACACGAACTTTTCTCAGCCGTTTCACGTCAAAAGTCTCCAGGGACACAAACATCCTTTACGCAGACTGCAAAGACAAATTCTTTTGGCGCGCAAACTCAAAGAACTCAGTGCTCAACAAAGAGTCACTCGTAGAATTAGCCAGCGCGATAGCACTAATTAGCAACTCGTTTAAGTTATTTCACTTAATTAAGTGGTGAAGTGGTCTAGGCCGGCCCGCTAGAGTACTTGTGCTTTACTGCAGGTACTGTAAATTGTTAGGCAGCTCTCCAATTAATCTTTTTTTCATGCAAGTCGCAAGCGTCGCACTTGGCCGCTCACACGATCGGCGTCAAGTTAGTTGCGCATTTAGTAGTGGTTGTTTAGTTACTTACAGGGTGTCTTGTACGCTTTTACGAAAATAAAAACATTGAGTCAAGATTTCAAATGAAGTAGGTAAATTATAGAAAATTATTATGTAAATGAATATGTCCATAAACGGGTATATTGCTTTAACAGGTAAAGACGTCATTTCGTTATCGTTATATTACCGCTTCGCGACAAAATAGTTGACTCAAAAGCGCTGAGCTAAAATATGGTTTAGTCATAGTTTAGTATCACAAGGATAAAATAAGTTCGTTTAAAAGTATTTATTAAAATATTTTAATACGTTGATTTCGTGAACGCAACTGAGAATAAAATCTCTAAGGACTCTTATATGTTGCCAGCCTTACGTCGCAATTCCCACACGCCTCTTTAAACGTAATTTTAATGCTCTGCACACATCTAGTTCAATCATTTAATTAAAAAACATTTTTAATTTAAAATCTAAAGCTCTTTTTTGCCGGAGCGCGAACTAGCATATATACTTGGTGTGTTTAGTAAACATCCCGGCGAAACTTGCATTGTGTGTGGGCTCTTTAATTTAATTGGTTGGCTAATATCATCTCCGCGTGTGAGAAACGTCGTATGTGTCATTAGTGTTTGTAGGGCGGTTGCCCTTTCGAGTGTGGGTCTAATTTACGTGTTAACTTTTTAATAAGGCTAGGGTGGCAAGTGGCCAGCGTTTTCACGCCGCACTCGTGAGCCTGTAATTAAAAACTAACTAAGGAAGCTTATGAGTAGGTTTCCTTCGAGTCTTCGCTAATTACTCACGAGTCGACACTTCTTGTGCGAAAGGCCACTTTTTTAGAACATTAGTGCTAATTATAGCAAACGTACCTACTTCAGAAAGAAAAGAGGTTGAATTTACGTTGGTCACGTATTCTACTTACATATATTCTATCTTAGGAAGCACATATAAACGTCTCATTAGTACGGTCACGAGCGTTAATTTGGGACCCATTTCAAGAAAAATATGCTTGAAGTCGTCAATGTCATTAGAGATGTCTAGTCATTTGAAACTTTTCGGAAACTCAACCTTATTGTTGTGGAATGTCAGATTGACTTTGGACCTAAGGTGGGTACTAAATTAAATCTCGTGACTGTACCTACGCTGCATGACCGTTTTCTTCTTTGAAGCGTGCCATGACTGTTGAAGAAGATAAAATTAATACTTACGTATTAAAATTAAAAAAGATAGTAGATGTTGACATTATTAGATGAAAAAGATTTTTATAACGAATAGAACTATGCTATGACTAACGAGGTCGAAGTAAACAACTTGATTTATTTTTACAAAGAGCGCGGGATTAATTCGGTCGACACGTGTGAAGGAACGTCACACCTCGGTACTAAATTCCTTTTTACTTCCGAATTAAAGTTTGAACACACGCGAACTTCGTCTAATAGGCGAGGCGTGGCTGGATATTTACATATCATTGCGATGCACCATTATAAAATAACCTTTCACCGGCCTTTGCCGTTAATAATATAATTAAAAAGGCTAGGCGCGTTTACTTATCGCTGTAATCAAGAACGCTCACGATGGTTGGACGCGGACGCCATTTTTTTCATGTTCTCTATTTAAAATTTTAAATGCGTCATCGTTTGTTTATTTTTCGATCATCCGTTCCATTTATGTTTCATAATTATTTAGACATTATAATAATTAAATTTCTGGTATGCAAATCAAGTTTAGAATTAAGGGAATGAAGTTTTCAGGTGTTTTCAGATTTGCGTAGACGTAAAATATTACATGATTATTTTTCAAAATTTTTAATAACATGAAAATATCTAATTCTTGCCGTTATTTTTCGTTCTAATTGGTTAACATTTACAGGGTAAAAATTAAATATATGATACTTATACCTCTAGGTAAACTTTTAAAGAATTGTCCGAGGGAAATACCAATGGTAAAAGTTCTTTATTAACCGCAAACGTAAATAAGTACAGTCACGCTCATCAGCTAATGAAGTAATCAGAAAAGTGGTGTTTTCTTCCGGCTTATCTTTTCTTCGATGGGGCATTACGTTTTTAATTACCACGCCCTTTTAGCAATCAACTTTAAGCACTTTCCTTATGTATGGTTATTTGTAGCTACGTGTGATAGGTACCTATGGTCAGTTAAGAATAAAACGGATATACCTAAATTCCTTACATGCCATTGTACAACTGTTTGAACTCCTTGGTTATTCTTTAATGAAACGAAATAGAAGGATATAAGGTGTAAATTAATAAGAAGCTCTCTATATTATAACGGTCTTACCTAACCCGAATTTGAGGAAGGAAAATATTTTAGCATTTAACGGACCTGATAGGGACCTATTTTAACTACGCACAATAGAATGGCCAACCTGTTATGAAATAAATGAAGAAATAAAAAGGCCTGGCCAAAAATAGCTGCGTCTAAGCCAAATTAAATCCATTAAAAACGACTATTATATATAAAATAAAATATTTGAATATAGAACACATGAAATACCCTTCAGTTGTTTATCGTGACGCGGCCGCGCCTTGTTCAGTCTCGAAGGAGCGGGCTCTTTCATTAGTGTGTACCTTAAAAAACTTAATATTGTTCTAACGAACACACGAGTTTTGGGCGGGAACGTCACGCGACGTTTGACTGAATGTGGATAAGGTGTGTTGGAATGCCATATAAAAATAAAATCGGAACAAGATGCAGTGATGTCAAAAATTATAGGGATGAGTTCATCATAAAATCATAAGTTATAAAAAAAAATTGCTGAACTATCCTAATAGTTTTAAGTGAGTTAATTTGTAGATTAGTGATTTTAACACTCTAAGAAACATGCAAAAACAGTAGTCCTTGTGACAAACGTATTTTTTTATTATTTCTTGTTATTTACAGCCATTATCAGCTTTGTTATCCTTGTTGTCCGCTGAAGTGACCGTAGCGGAAGTCGCCCGCGCATTCTTATCTATGGCACAGAAAACTGACCAATCACCGGCGATCTGTAACGTTTCATTATCCTTGCACCGTTTGTTTGTTCTTTCAAGTATCGGGGGCTCATGTTAAACTGGTTGAAGACGGTTATTAGTATTTTTATGCGGTTCGGTTTCCTTTTTGATAAATACATTGTTATGCCTTCCACGATGTACTGGCCGTTGTCTCATATTAAGATACAAGGAATAAAAATACAGGTTAATATTAGTCATTACACTTAAATATTTAACAAAATACTTTCAATACCATGATTTTTTTCAAAAGAAAAAAAAAATGCGTGTGTCCATAGTTAGCCATTGTAATTATTTTATGATGTCAAGTCGTAAGGAATCACACGTCAGCGTAAAAAGGCACGGCATAGGCGTACCCACAAGGGAAATTATTCCAAGTGCCACAACTAAATGTCTCCTGGCTCGCCCTAAGACGTAATTAATTAACGATAGTGTGTACCCGGCTTTATTTACAACGAGCGTGTGACGGAACGTATGGTACTGGCACAAAATGTTTTTTACTTTTTCATTAGTTACTCATAAGTGTTACGTGGTGAGTTCGAATTTTGAAATTTTCATCGAATCGCTTAGTTTGATAATGAGGAAAGTCACTACGGATTTAATGGATACGCATTACGTACATAGGTGTTTGTGTTTGAAATGAGTAAACTAGATTAGGTACCTAGGAGTTTTTGTGTAGGTATCTGAAAACCTACACATTTGTCTCGACTACTGGCACTTGTTTCACCAATTAAAAAGTTGCATTCATACATTTGAGCATATTAAAATGACATGCAAATTAACTGCTTAATTAGTATAAACCAAGATAAAACGGATACTCTAAACTGTCTCGTAATAAACTAATACAAAGTCCGCGCAACCGTAAATGGTCAGTGGTAAAGGGTAAGGGTAAAGGACGTTTTACCCCTTTTTTCGTTTAATACCGCTAGTTGGGGTAATAAAATCTCGGAGGCACTCGAATGAGCTGAACTTTTGAAGCGTGGTACAAGACAGCGGGTCAGCTAGGGGGAGGGCCTGGGCTGGATTTGGGCGGGAGTTTAAAAAAACTGCAACCAGAAATGTTTTTTTTTACTATGGATAAATAATCCTTCAAAAAGAGGTTTTATCAACGAGTTATTATGTGTGTAGAGTTAAAAACTATGTGATTGTTGAGAATGATATATGACGTACCAAATGTAAACAACGTAGGTATTTAAAATTAAGCACTTTTTCCAAGTTTATAAAATTACACGAGTTTTTTCCCTCGAAAATAAAAATAGAACGCGTAATAATGGTTTTGATATATCGAAGTTTGCCAATTATAACATTGCACTTCTTGTTGGGTAGAAGTAGGTAAGTACCTAATTTAAATGCTTTATTCCTCGTTGACTAATAAACTTAAGTACGTCATAAAAACGCTTGATAACTAATCCAGGAAATTATTTCGTTTATAATTTATATTATAATCAACGCTAGGTATTAATTTTTACATTATTACAAAACTTTTATGGTAAAAAAATACATAAACCTTATTGAATTCTAGTATGCGATCTTGTCTGTTTGTTCATATTTTCGACATGCTAAAGTCTTACAATAATACCGCCTATAATATAATTGATTCATTAATAAGTATAAAGTTAGAATATGCAAACTACCCGCATCAACAACTTACGAAAAACTGTTCTCCGATAAGAAAACAAAAGGCGTCAAGTTGACAACTAGGTCAGGAGCTGCACTTTCTGTTTTTTGCCGTTTTTCTTGGAATATATGTGGGTAGACCATTCACATCTGACTGATCTCTTGATTTACTCAAAATCTCAACATTTTTATTTATCAAGTTATATGATAGAGTTATAAGATCTACTTACCTTACAAGACACTCATCAACAAAAAAAAACTTTGTATTTCTAAGTACCCAGCATGATTTGATTCATCTGTTTGACGTCTAAACAACTTGTTTAGTGAAATTAAGCGCGTGTCAATAATAAAAAACCTCCGCCTCAATCCACCCCTGGGTCGGACGATGCAGTCTGAAAAAAGTTTTTTCACTAACTGAAGCATTAATCCGGCCGGTATTAGTTTACTCGCTTTCACTGTGCATGTGTGTGTGTGTGGCGTGCGTGTGTGCGCCGCGCCGGCCAACTTTCAGCGCAGACTGAAAAAACAGAGAGATCAAAAGTTGCCGAAATTAACTACTTTAATAACGGATCCGGCGGAAATATTTCGTAGTTCAGAACTATGCTTGAAGTTTTATATTGACGTTGATTCGGCCGCAGGTAGCGTTGACGGTCTGACGCGAACTTTGAGAGCGTTTTGGCTTTGTTGGGCTTTTGATGGTGATGTTTTAATGAAATACTCGTATCAATTCCTCTAAACTACATACATATCGACGGCATAAAGATGGGGCCTGATGACTAGAACACAAACAATTCGTGCTATTCCTGAGTAAACGTTGACATAAAAAAAACACAAACGTTTCCTTTTCTCCTAAACAGTTTTTCCCCTTAAACAGAATACTGTAACACCATCAAAAAACTATTTAAACTGCGCATATAATAATTAAGTACCTACTTATGTTCCTTAGGTACATTTCTACCTAATATGGCGCAGTGTAAGATCAATAAGTCCGAAGTAATATTAATCATTAATATTAAATCATCTCGTTCATAAAGAGAACAGAGGCAGTGATCGCATTACTCTGCCCGCTGCAGTCATCGACGCACTCTCCCGTACTTCGCGAAAGCCGGACGGTCCACTCACACACACAGACACACAACATACAGGTACAGGTTTTAATAACCATTGTATTTCGGAACGATCGAAATGAGTGCTTCGAAATTCGAAGTCAGTGCTGTTTGGAAACTATAATGCGTTCAAAGTGAAAAGGTGTACGTGTATTGAAATGTTTGTAGACTTACAACGTTTTGGGTCGGAGTGTTTGGAGGGGCGGTTATGAATTTTTGACAGCGTTGATTTTGTTTGTGTTTATGTACTTGTCTATATGAGATCCAGACAATAGGGAAAGGTACAGGAGGATACAAAATAAGGCGAACAGATTTTTGAATAGTAAATGTTGAATATACCTAATCCTAACCTTTTGTATTTTTTGGACAACTGCTAGATTACAATATTACAAACAATATTTTTTACATTATAATAAAAACTGTTTTAATCTTAAGGTGACTTATGAAGTAGTTATTGCTCCTTGCTTCTTTCCTTGTAACTATAATGAAGCGATAAAGTTAATTATAGCTACTCATTAAGAGTTTTCCTCAGCCGCTCGGACAGAAGATGTTATTAAGAGATTATAAGGGACACGTCATCATGTCAGCGCAATATTTATTTATTCTATTAGATAGGTTAAAAGGAAAATAGTTTTAATATAAGTAGTAGAACATAAAATTATGTTATTTTTAAATTCTTGGTCATACCTACGATTGCTTTAGAAAAAACCTTTGCTTTTCTTGTCATTCATTTCAATATGTTTAATAGGTCTTTAAACAATTTATTTAATTTATTTCACCAAGCTTGAGTAACGAATACTTGAGCGTATACGTGCTTTCACACAATACCTCAAGAATTGATGATATCATTAAGGATCCTAAGGCTTTTCCCACTGGCAATGACATCAATTTCAGGTAAATTACTAATGAAAAGAATAATATGCAGTCGCATAGCCAGTTTGAAGTCTTACAATCATTCATCGACCAACACAGCCACTAGGCCAGCGGGTCGGTATTTAGCATCAGCATGTAGATTATTAATTTATGAAGAAAATGGATCATAAGAACTGTGTTATCGCATAGCGGTAGCCCGCATGCGTGCGCGCAGAGCGTCGTGACGTCACCGTGCTTCGACGGTTCTCTGTTTTTGCTGCTGCTTATAGCAAGGTTCCTTTGAGGGTTTCTACGTTGACGATATAAAATACTTTCACCTACGTAAAGTTTATTTCTCTTATCTACTATCGTAACGAAAGCTTAGAATGTTATTCGCTTGTGATTATTTTCGATGTTGAGGTGGCAACCGGTGACATTACTGGCATAATAATATAAGCATTCTGTCTTAGGCCTTAAGTGCTGCACAGCCCACCAACCACTAGGGGGGTTACCGTGACGCACTAAATTAGTTAAGTTTAGATTGAGAGAAATGGAGAGAGCTATAGCAGTTAAATCGCTCTGTCCCTTTCTTTCAACGTAAACTGAACTGATGTAGTAAGTCATGGTAGCCCCCTGGTGGTTTTTATACTCGTTTGCCTTTTCCATTCTATGCAAAACTATCTCTTTAGGTGCCTATTCTGAAGACAACGTCTTTAGCCTAGTTGGTAGTGATCTTGCCTTCTTGGGTTTGATCCCCGGTATGACCAGATATTGGTGTGATGAACGCGAGTATTTGTTGTGTTTTTTCTATGTATTCAAGTATTTTTTTCTCTATATAAGTATGTTTACCGTTGCCTACTACCTATAGTACAAGTTCTTGAGGTTAGTTTGGGACTAGATCAATTTGATCCCTTAATATTTATTTGTTTATTGATAGAAAAAGAATATACTTCGTGCTCGCTTGTCTCCTACACAGCAATAATACTCTAAATAAGACTATTAACACTACAAGTAGATATATAAATAATAAAATTAATATTATAATTCCACTTTTAGAATAAGGTAAGGACACATGACGTTTAACGGGTTTCGTCAAATAATCCAATAGATCAGCTGTAAACCAGTCTCAGCTTAACTTGCAACGTTTTGAAAACATCCTTATCTTATACGAATAAGGTTTTAATTACATTAAAGTAACCATTTTAAGGGTAAGAAATCGGGTTCTATCCATAATGTTCGCGAGTAAGTCAACAATGAGGTTGAAAAAACCTCAAACAATGTCCCCCTTCGAACGTCTTGGCCGGGCACCAAGGAACGTTAGAAGCGGCAAATATTTTATTTATCGGAACGGCATCCTTTACGTCTTTTTAGTTTAAATGTACAAGGAAAAGGCAGAAAATATAATTAATTTTGCCTGTCGCTTAACGTTTACCGTTATATTTGGCGTTTATTTTATAGCAAGTTTTGTTCCTTATCTCTTCGAATTCCATAAAGCAAATTTTATTGATCTGATAAAGTTGGTTCACATTTTATTTATAAACATACATACATATATTAAATCACGCCTATTTCCCAGAGGGGTAGGCAGAGACCACTTTTTTCCATTTGCTACGATCTTGACAAACTTTCGCTTCTTCCACATTCATACATCGAGTCATTGTAAACCCGTCCGTTTTGAGCAAGAATTTACTAAATAACAAACTCTTTCATCTTTACAACGAAACGTGCAAAATGAACTTACTATTGTGTCAAAGTTAAAAAAAAATGCTACTGTATGGATTCGTAAGTCTATGGTCGGCTCAATCTAAAAGTTCACACGGGAATCGAGTGTTTTCTTGGGGGGAGCAAGACGCTCGCCCGGCTTGTGTCCCCGCCACTTGCCAATTGTCCTCGCGAAGCTTTCATTTTGCTTCTGCTGGCCATAAATTATTGTTAAACATTTAAATTTGCAAATTATAATATAACACATCCTTTATAAAGAAAAACAAATTATCAGCAAATCATCGATCAAAGCTTTAGTGACATTATGGTTTCTATATTTGAATAAGTTCTAAATCTGAATTTTCGTGTTCGACAGAACATTTAAAAAGTTATTTCTATAAAGGTTTTAACTTTTTTCCGCGCTAAAATAAAACTGGCCAGTTACAATATCATTACAAACTTACTGACCTCATCCGCATTTTTAAATTTTGTGTAGAATTTGATCAGAAACAAAATACTGACCCGTATACGGAGTTTTGTTCTCATTTTTTGCCAGCAACTGCCAGTGTCAAACAATGTGCCCCAAGACGTTTAGCTTCAGGTAGATGCAAGATGCGTTTTCTTAAGACATTTTTTTTATTTGATGTAGAGGCAGCGGGAATTCAACTTAAGCATTGACAGCAAGAAGGCTTATTTACACTGGCATATTTGTATTCACGTTGACAATAGCTACTTTTATTCTACTTATTCAACAAAACGTTTTAAGCCATAGCAATAAAGTTTATTTTAGCGTAGTGTGATCATTGCAAAAGTTCGTTTTATTCAAACCGGTGAATTGCAAAACGAACAGCTGATGCCAAATGTAACGGCTTTTCTATAAAAAAATACTCGACTTATTTTGAAACGTCTTTTGAGTATTATTATTATAAATTTAATCAAAACCCGAACATCAAAAACTAGGTGGTGGAGTTATTTTGTATGAGGTACGCAATGGTAACCTGAAAAAGGTTTGTTCCACTCAGACCTCCCGTATACACTCAAGTGCCAATAAAATTGGGTACATTTCTTTCTCGCCCGCATGCTGAATGGGGGCCTGCGAAACGTTAACTGCTTACAAATTACTTACGCGATCGTTATCCTAGTTTTACATTCTTATCTCGGAAACTAGAAAGTTTTAAATCAGAATTATTAGCAAGTCCGACTTAGCGCTGCAATTTTGTTTTAACGTGTTTATATAACGATTTAAAATTAGACACAGTGTTTAAGTAGACTTAATAAGGTATCAGTTTCTCAAATCCAAAAAAGATTAGATAGAAACTTACATAGAATTATTCTTTCAACATGCAGATAAAGCCATGGTCATGAACATGAGCACTTCAAATAAAAAGATTTTATTTATCGTTTGCACATGCGCATTAGAAAATCCACGCGCGCACAAGTACCTATTGCTAAAAAAACTAATAAGACCAAGGCACGTACTGCCGTCAAGCCACGGCGCCAAAATACTGGCTGGTAGTAATAAAAAAACGGTTCGTTAAGTGTTATCTACATATTAAAATCATATTTTAATTCTATTATGACTTGACACTTAACACACCACTTCAACGATACCATGTGTTATATTCGAATCAATAAACGAAACACATCTGAAGGCACTTAGTTAAAAATATCGATACTTTATCAATTGAATAGCCATGACGGTGTCGCTTGTAAGACTTTGAAAGAATGTTAATTAAAGGGGTCATGTAACTTTGTAGCTTATAAGTAAGCAAACGAAGCTCTAATCTTATTATAGCTTAATTACTAGTACCTCCTTACTTAATTATATTTTTATTATTTTTCTATTTCCGCCATAAACAGTGTAATCGCGTCCTGAAAAAACGCTTAGGTGAATTAGGTACAAAGTGTTTCCGGCGTCAAAAAGACACAATTATTTAGACACTTGGTCAATTAGCAATTAGTACCTTTGCGAGTGCCAATTAAAAGGTACAAGTGCGAGCAGGAGGGTGCCATCGACTTAGAGATCGAAACATGGTATGAGCCTTTCCTGCCTGTAACGATTCGATTGCGCGGCTGTGGGTGCGAGTACACTGGTGGGTAACAATGTGTGAAATTTCTTTTTGTCGTTAATTGATAATTTAATGGCACAGCGGTCTTTATAAACGTATAACGTAATTAAATGGCATACATTCGTAATGTCGATAGCTTTTATTGTAGGTACAGTTTTTCGTAATTGACCGGTAAAAAACTGTCAAAATAAATTAAAATTTAACAAACAATTTAATGTTGTCCGCTGAACTTACGTATGCTAAAAGTCATAACAGCGATCTCACGACACCAATCCAATTTGGTAGTTAACTTATTTTTTTTAATTAAAACGAATTAAAAATAACAAAATCAATTAAAGCCCCGCTGGCACGAAGAGACGAGCGTCGCGTCACGTGACGCAAAAGTGAAAAAAACCGTGATTAGCCTGAATGCAACTCGTAAGTAATTGGCCTCGCGAGACTCTCGATGCGCTCTCGTAAGCGGAGCGAAGATAGCAGGCGAAGTGAGCGATGCGTCGAGCCGAGCGAGCGAAACCGGCTAATCAAATCCTTTCCCGCACTCGACAAGCCTCTAGTGCCTTTTTATTCATTGTGACTGAAGTGTCACTGTATCCACACGCATTATACCTACGCGATATGTATACCTACGAGTATCATCCGTCGTTCTTCATTAAGCCTTTCGTCGTCGTTCGCTTTTGGAAACTTAATTGTTGTCGAAAACGACGTTTTTTCGCATGGTGTAAGTCAACTTTTGGGAGAAATGTTTGCAGAGTCACAAAACGAACTTTTTTAAATTTTCCCTAGCCTTTCTAGGTTTTGTTGTCAGATCCTATAACGAGTCAACTTTGTATATCTGCAGTATGTTCACAAAAATTCAGTCTCTTTTGTATTTCCACATCATCGTCCGCGTATACAGCCTCTGTTAACTCCATAAATTTAATGCGAAAACGACACTTTGCGTAAATTCCTTTTTGTCCGTTTTTGGGTTTTAACCCGACATTGATGTGGGTGGCGTAACCTTTGAGATGGTATCAAATTATCAAATCAACTCGATAACATGTAGACGTTTTACATCACACCCTTTCTCTCTTATAGATTTAGCAAATAATTAGTATTCACGGCCCTGTTCCTTCTTTGCAGGGAGTTCTACTACATCCAAATGGAAAAGTACGCCCGGCAAGGGATCAGCGAGGGGCTGAAGACGCCGGAGGACATCCACGTGGCCGGCGACTCTGAACTCTACAGAGTTCTCAACCTGCACTACAACAGGAATAACCACATTGAGGTAAGAATCTTTTGCTTGTTTGGGAATGGGTACAGGTAATATTTTTCAGTAATGATCTTTAACTGGGATAGGTAAATATTTATTTTTCAAAATCTAACATAGCAATCTTGTTTTTCATCTAATTTTTTTCTCACTTGAGTAGACTGTTATGAGCATTATTTTACCTAAGTAGAAGAAACTGTTCTGCCTCCTCCTGTCCTATGTTCCTTATATTACATTACATTCCGTCAACCAACTGTAGAGAAAAATGGTAAGGAACCACGAGTTGCTATTAATATGCTTGGGCAGGACGGGGGGGGAGTATGCGAGAGCGAACAGTACCGTTGCTTATTGGCGTCTGTCCTGGTTCCAGGTCCCGTCGAACTTCAGATACGTGGTGGAGCAGACGCTGCGCGAGTTCTTCCGCGCCATCCAGGGCGGCAAGGACACGGAGCAGAGCTGGAAGAAGTCCATCTACAAGGTGATCTCGCGCATGGACGACCCCGTGCCCGAGTACTTCAAGTCGCCCAACTTCCTCGAACAGCTCGAGTAGACCCACCAGACTACAACTTTCGGCAAACTAAGGAAATTGTTTCGCACACCAAAATTTTACGACACTCGCATTTAGGCCTTCAGATTCAAAATTATTACTAAAAAAAGTTAAATTAAATTATAAATTTTGAAGTACGTTGGACGTCTGGGAGCGCGCGCTCTGCTAGGAAATTCATTAGGTTATAACGAGTAAGAGAAAATTTAAGTCACCTAGAATTTTATTTCTGCACATAATATATTTCGCTATATATAATTATTATTATATTATTATTAAGTATTATCTTAACATGGTTTTATAGTTGTGTATATTATCTTTAAAATCATTTATTGATTTAAGAAAAAAAAACGATTAATATATTAATTGCTTAAGTTTTGATTTTGTTTGTTTTTTGTTTTTAATCCTTTGTTCCCTGTCCTTCGGAGCATTCCAGTTGTTTAGTAGTTGCGTTGTTGAGAAAATTGTCAACCTTTACCTCGTATTACTTATTTTAGGTATAATTAACGTTAACCATAGTCGTTAGTACAATAGAGCAGGGTTATTTTTCGATCCACAGACAAAATAATATTTAATAAATTATTTTTATACTGATAGCCGGTTTTGTGTTCTTGCAGAGGATTTTTACAGATAATGAATGAACAAATAGTCAGTGAAATTCAAATAACGTTATACATCTTGAGTTGACATTAAAGTAAGCATCCTTGGTTGACTTAATACGATTCGGTGATGTCCAGGTCTCGATTTTAGTTGTCCGTTCGGACCTAGGATTAAGTTTATATTTGTTAGAGAAATAATATTTTCCTGACGCGCACTAGTTTAGGAGGCGAGTGCGGGGCGCTACTCCATCCTCTCGGCACTCACATATAATAATATGCTAATC
>CAWYPN010000239.1:0-15510 GCA_963966035.1 Acleris laterana
CTCACACTCGGACCTGGCCTCCTCCACCTCATCCATGGAGCCCAAGATTGTACGGCAGGCCCGGTTCATCCTGCCCCATACACTTCCCTTGAGGTTCCCAGAAGATTGGGCCGCCTCAAGGATGTCCTTCGCTGCCGTACGGGCAGCGTCTATTGGGTCGGTATAAGTCCGACCCTCCGACATGATCGGGGAGCGCGAAGCGGAGCGAGAGCGCTCTGCTCCAACCAACTTCACCTTCTTACCCCCCCTGGACCGGAGCTCCGGGTAGTCCTTTCTATAGGACACCGTGGGGTCCGCCACCTCCTCCGACTGGGGCTCGAAGTCCGGCTCCAGTAGGTATTGCCGGGCCCTCAGTCGAGCCGCGGCCAGCCCCGCATAAGCCCCCTTGGGCTTCCCCCCCGGTATGGCCGAGTTGACCTTCGGGGCCTGGGAAGGACGGGGATCGTCCTCCTCACCTTCATGTGGCCTTTTGAAGGCCTGGGGGAGTTCCTCATCCACGTCGATGAGGTACTCAGGCTCCGAATCGGAATCCCGGATTTTTCCCCCCCCCCCCAACGGAACCTCCCAGTTTTTGGTAGGCGAGGCCATCTCGGCCCCGACTACCTACGACCCAAATTTGGTCCAAATCCGACCGCTGGAACCAAAGTTAGGACCTAACCTAACTAAAAACGGTCAAGTGCGAGTCGGATTTAGACTTTTTCATACAAATCCAACTTTTGCGCCTGTTTTGAAAATAATAGCAATCTGCTAAATTTTCCGGACGCAATTTCCTCCACTTCCCGTGGTCGTAGAGGGTTGAAAAAATACTCTAAAATTAGGTCTAAATGAGACCTACAATCCGATAACCTTAAAAAAATTTTAGGTCAAAGGGTTAAAAAGTTATCGTAATTACCAACTCAAGCGCAAAGCTTAAGTTGGTAATCCGAAAAACTCTGACTACCTTACTCCACAAAATAAACAATAACTTTTGACCTAGTGGTCAAAAGGTTAAAAAGTTAATACAAAAAATTTAAAGAATTAAATTTCCTAACTCCCTATAAGTATATAATATTTTACAAACCTTAAAAACTAATTATTATATACACCTAAACACAAAAAAGACAAATAATATTTTTGAAAAGTTACGGTAAATACCGACTTTTTCCAAAAATTAATTTTAGATGACTTATTCTACAAAATAAAATATACAAACTAGCCTATAATAATTCTAAAGAGTGCTGCTATTACCGTCCAAAAGCTTGGCACGGTGCAATAACAGGAACTAAAAGATAAATAAAATAGAAATATGTAAACAAACCCTACAAACTATGGAAAATTAAAACTAAATATTCACAGTTTGGCAAAGCCAATAATTCCTAGAATAAAATTCCAGAAAATTACCGGAGTTGCACCCACAACAACACCAACTCGTCTGCTATCTTTCAGCCTTGAAAAAGGCTGAAAAAGATGAACAGAAATAATTAAACAAGAAGGTTGAAAAAGAGACAAAACTGAACGAAAAATTACCAACCGCAAAACGATAAGTGGCAAAAATAAGAAAACTACTGAAGCTAAAGAAGAATTGAAAAGAGCAAAAGAACCAGCGAAAATTATCAGGTTTAAGTTCCAAATATCTCAACAATCCGTCTGGAGCAACACCAAAATAACCTAACCTAACCTAACCTAACCTAACCTAACCTAACCTAACCTAACCTAACCTAACCTAACCTAACCTAACCTAACCTAACCTAACCTAACCTAACCTAACCTAACCTAACCTAACCTAACCTAACCTAACCTAACCTAACCTAACCTAACCTAACCTAACCTAACCTAACCTAACCTAACCTTTTTTTTTTTTTTTTTTTTTTTTTTTTTTTTTTTTTTTTTTTTTTTTTTTACAGGGTGAAAATGCGTTACGCATGCCCCCCGCCATGGGAGTGACGGGGGTGTATGTGGGACTCACGTCCCCTCCCCTTCTCTGAGTGAGAAGGAGTAGGGGAGTGTACCCACTAAAAACACCCTGGCGTACCCTCATGCCAGTTAGGTTCGACGCCGTGGATCCCGCAATTGCATGCCCACGACGTCTACCGGCTGCCCTAGCCTCTGCTTGGGCTTCCCGCACCAAAGGGGGAGAGGGGCCGAGCACGCGCGGCCCCCCTCCCAGACCGCTTAGTGGCTTTTGAACAGCAGGCGGGGGGCTCCCACCCCCTGCCTGCAGCCACTAGGGGTTAAGTTGGGTGGCAAACCGCCGCCGCCTCAACCCCTGCCGTCTGCGCCGGAGCGGGTGCGCAAGAGGAGACTCCTCGCGCTCCCGCTCCGCGGCCTCCTTCTGCGATATAATCGTTTCGCAAAAGGAGGCCACTGCCTCCCAAGACCTCTCGCTGCAGAGCATTGCCGCTACAATGCTGTAGAGCGAGAGGTCCTCCCGCTGTATGGTGAGTGCCATGGCATCGCGTTCTGAGCTCCAACGACTGCACACCTCGAAGGTGTGCTGAGCTGTGTCGTCGGGCTCGCCGCACTCATGGCACTCCGGGGTAGGCTCTCTGCCTATTTTGTGCAGGTAATGGCCAAAACACCCATGTCCGGTCATTACCTGCACAAGCCTGAACGACGTAGCGCCGACTGCCCTCTCCAACCATAGGTCTACCGACGGGAGGATCGCCCCAATGGTACGGATACCGTAATGGGAGTCCTCCAGGTCAGCTTTCCAACGCTCCCTCAGTCGGCGCTCCGTCATTCGGCGCGTCTCCTCTACCTCCTCAGGGTCCGGGCGTTCTCCTCTCGCCCGGGCCCTAGACCTAACCCTGTAGGTCTCCGCCTGCACCTCTGCGTCCAAATCCCAGGGCGGGGTGCAGGCGAGGAGGCAGGCCGCCGCATGGGCCACAGTCACGTAGGCCCTCACCATCCTGAGGGCCACTACTCTCTGTGGCCTCCGCAGAAGGGCTCTATTTTGGGTGGACAGCTTATCCGCCCAGATTGGGGCCCCGTAGAGGGCCATACTCCTAGTCACGCCAGCGTATAGACGCCGGCATAAGGAGCCTGGCCCACCCACATTAGGCAAAAGCCGGCCCAGCGCCGAGGCGGCGCCCACTATTCGGGGAGCAAGTCTCGCGAAATGCTCTCGAAAATTCCATTTGCGGTCCAGCACGAGCCCCAGATACTTAAGATGGGGCTTTATCTGGACCGCTTCCCCCCAGACGGTGAGCGCCGCGCCCGCCGGCAGCCGCCACCCCCGCCCCCCGAAGACTATGCCCTCGGTCTTCGGGAGGGCCACCTTGAGGCCGAGCAGCTCAATTCGATCGATCGCCAGCTCGGCCGCCACCTCCGCTCTCCTGGAGGTCTCCCTCAGGTTGCTTCCGCATGCAGCCACCATCGTGTCGTCCGCATAACAGATGGCGAGTGTGCGCGGAAGCAGTTCCCCCCGTATGGCCCAGTCGTACCCCAGGTTCCAAAGAAGTGGACCGAGTACGGAACCCTGGGGCACGCCGCAGGCCATCCTTCTCTCCCCCCGTCGACCCTCCTTGCCCTCATAGAGCACTACCCTCTCGGTAAGGTAGTTCTCTATGACCCGCCGTAGGTAGTGAGGCACTTCATGATACCGAAGTGCCTCACTGATCACCTCATAGGGGAGGGTGCCGAAGGCGTTCGCGATATCTAGAGACACCGCCACGACACCCTCTCCCCTGCCCGACGCGTCTTCGCAGAAGTCCCTTAAGGACTTTAGCGCGTCGAGCGTGGACCGCCCCTCTCGGAACCCGAACTGGTTGTCCGAGACGTTCGGGCCGGCGGTCTCCAGGTGCTGCAGGATTCTGGAGGCCAGGACTCGTTCGTACATTTTCCCGGCCTCATCCAGCAGCACGATGGGGCGGTATGCGGACGGGCAATCGGGGGGTCGACCCTCTTTTTGGAGGAGGCACAGTCTCCCCTCCTTCCAGACCCTCGGGAACCTTCCCTCCCTCAGGCAGTCATCCATTATCTGCCTGAGGCGATTCCCGAGGTGTTTTAAGGCTAGGTGGAGGACACGACCAGGAACGCCATCCGGGCCCGGGGCCTTTTTACAGCCGCGGAGTCGGTCCACCACCCTCTCGAACTCGTCATCGCTGATCGGTGCGATGACGAGTTCAGCCTCCGGCTCCTCCACGGGCTCAGCCATCGATGGCGGCACGATCGACGGGGCTTCAGGGAAAAGCCCCTCGATGACTCTCTCCAGTAGGGCGGGCTCCAGGGAGTCCATGGGGGGGGCGGTGCGCATCTTGTTGCGCACCACCCTGTAGGGCCGTCCCCATGGGTCCCTATCCAGAGTGGCCAAGAACGACACGTGTCCCTCGTCCTTGGCCTTTGCGATAGCGATGTTGAGGGCCCTCTTAGCCGCCTTGAGGGCCCTGTGTAGCCCCTCTTCCTCCTGGGGTGTGTGCCTTCTGCGCCTACAGTGCTGGTAGGCGTGGCGGGCACTGTTGCTGGTGATCCGCAGGGCCGCAATCTCCGCGGACCACCAGTACACCCTCTTGCGGGCAAAAAGGCGCCTCGACCGGGGCATAGCCGCATCGCACACCCCCTGCAGTGCGATGCGGAACCGGGTCGCCCTTTCCTCGACACCGAGGGCGGCGGGTGGAGCAGTGCACCAAGCCTCCACCATCGCCGCCTCGTCCGCCTTGGCCCTGTCCAAGAGGGACAGGGACCATTTTGGGAACCCTCCTCTTCCCCTGTTTGCCCTCCCCCCGGGAATGGGCGGTGGCTGAACCCCTCCTGTGGAGACCCTCATCCTAATATAAAGGTGATCGGACAGGGTCTCCACGTCTTCCAGGACGCGCCAATCTTCCACGCGCGCGGCTATGGCAGTGGTCGCAAACGTCACGTCCACGACCGAACCCCCCTGCCGCCGCACGCATGTATTTATGGAGCCCTGGTTCAGGACCTGGAGTCCTGTTGCCACCGCCCAATCTGTGAGCACCACCCCGCGCGGGTCCGTGATGGGGGAACCCCATGCCGAGCTCTTGGCATTGAGGTCCCCCAGGACCATCACCTGTTTTGGGGCAGCCCTCCTGACTACCCCTCCCAGAACCCCCAGGAATTGCTCGAAAGCATGCAGCGGCCTATTGGGGGAGAAGTATACTGCCACCAGTACGGTGTCACTCCCCCACTCGGCCGCCGCAAACCCCGAGCCGACCTCGATCCTCGATAGGGGAGGGAAGTCCCCAACCGCCGGCACCACGATAGCCACCATTTCGTCAGACGCACCTACCCAATTAGGTAGGGGGGGGATGAAATAGGGCTCGGAGACAACCGCCACGCCAATTGTCCACTCCGCCATGGTCTGCATGAGCAGATCCTGAGCTCTGGCGGAGTGGTTGGCGTTCACCTGCAGGACCTCTAAATGTCGGTGTGCTGACATTTAGTGGTCCATGCGGTTGTCCTCTTCAAGCCGGCCGGCGGCTTCTTCTGTGCGGGGAGCAGGCTGGGGACGACGGGGGGGTCGCGTCCTTAGGTCCCTGCCTCTAGTTTCTGGGGGGAAACAACTACCCCCCCCCATGGAGTGGTCAGCTGGGAGTTTGGCATGGGCGCACACCACGCACCATGCTTTTGCTGACCAGCAGTCCTTCGCAATGTGCCCCTCCCTGCTGCATCGGTGGCAGGTCTTCGACCGATCAATGCAGGAGGGGCACGTCTCCCTCGTGTGACCAACACCCATACATTTGTAGCACCTCATGGGTGTTGGTCCGATCCTGATGATCCTGGCGGACGCCCAACCGACCTGGATCCGCCCCTTCTCCAGGAGGGCTTTGGCCACCCGCACTGGGCACTGGATCAAAACAGATCCAGTGCCGTCATACAGGGGGCGAATGACCCCAACCCTGATTTGGGCCTGGTCGCAGGTCCCCGCATTGGCGACGGCCAGCGCCACGGACTCCTTCGTCGCCGACTCATCAAGGCCGGCGATCTGGAGCCCGACCTTCTTTATGGCGCGGCTGATGTCCGCCACATCGCCGACAACCTCCTGTAACTTCGCCGCGAGCTTATTGGCCTTATCCTCTTGGTCCTCTCCGGGGACCTCAATTATGCGGGCCCCCGTCATCGAGGACCTCACCTTCACGTGCTGCAGGCCTACCTCCTCCAAGCTCAGGGCGTTAATTGCTCTGGCCATGGTGGCCTGCAGCGTGGTGGTGGTGGCAGCCTCCTTCTTCAAGGAGACCATCACCGCCGCCGTCCGTGGAAGGACCAGTGGCTTCATCTTTGCCACTCTCTTCTTCCTCTTAGGAGGCGCTTGGGGCGTTTTCGTGGTGGGGTTGGGCTGGGCCTTCGCCTTGCCCTTCCCTTTGCCCTTCCTCCTAACGACCTCCACCCAGGTTTCGTTGGGCGGATGCGGCGTCTGGGTCGAGGGGCCTGGTCCTCTTTGAGCCGAGTCAGCGGCTCTTGGAGCAGCTCGCGGGGCCGGGACTGGGGTTTGGTGAGCCGGAGCCACCTTTTTGCCCTTTGTGGCCTTGACCTTTTGCGGCCTCCCGTCCCCCAGTCTCGCTCCAGTCTCTTCTTGGGTGTTCCTCGCCCTAGGGGCTGGCAAAGCCGTTCTCGCTTTTGGAGGGGCTGGCACTCCTGGCCCGCCGACCCTTCTATCAGCCGCCAAAGGGGGTCGGAGAATCGGCTCTGGTGGTAACCGCCTGTTCACCTCCTCTAGGCGGGCATTGATCATCCCCCCCAAGGAGACGAACAGGTCGCGCTTCAGCCCCTCTATAGCTTCCGCCATGTCCGTGGCAGCCAATGGCAACGGGGGGGGAGCGGTAGGCGCCGGGGTCTCACGCTCCGAGAACGCGGTGCGCAGCGCCTTCAACTCCGCCAAGCAGTGAGAGAGTTGCTCCCGCATCCTCTTGTTGTCCGCTTTGAGGATGCGGATCTCCTCACTCTCCGTCTTGGCGGCCTCCACTTCGTCCATTGACTGTATAATAGTCTTACAGGCCCGGTTCATCAGGCCCCACACATCTCCTTTGAGATTGCCTGATCTCCGGGCCCCCTCCAGGATGTCTCTCGCGGCCTCTCGGGTAGCCTCGATCGGGTCTGAGAAGAGCAAAAGCTCTGCTTGGGCTACCCGGCGCGAGGAGGAGGTAGGTGATAGCGACCGCGGTCGCACCTTATCTCCCTTCTTTGCTCCAGTCCCTTTCCGCTCGGTCCCCGTTTTGGGACGCAGCTCAGGGAAGTCTTTCCGGTGTGCTGCGGCAGTGTCCGCCTCGTCCACGAACTGGTAAGGGTCTGGTTCATGGAGCCTGGCCCTTGCCGCAGCTAATCCCGCACAATGCGGAGTCTTCCTCCCGCGGCTTTGAAGCGGCGAAGGATCGCGGTACGTAACGACCGCGTCCGAATCCGCTTCAGAGTCCCGGGGCTCGTGGAATCTCAGGACGGTCTTGCCTGTAGATCCACGGCTCTTTCCCCTCCGGGCGGTGTTGATTTTCGGCTTAATAGCCGGCCCGGCCAACACTTCGTCTTCTCCGGTGTGTGGTCTCTTCACAGGTCCAGGGATGTGTACTGACGGGAGAGACGAGTCAGAGACACCGCCTGCCTCCATCATCATCTCCTCGAACAGTTCCCTGTCTTTGAGCCTCGCCATTTCAAGCATTTGCTCGTTATCTAAATCGGTGTCCGGTGTGTCGCTAAAGTCGTGTTCACGAAGACCAGCACTTGAGTGCTGGCCTACGAAGTAGTTCGTGCTCCCCCCAGAATACGTGGAGCGGCCCGTGTCCTTGGACACGGGGAGGGATTCTCCCGTTAGGGTACCCTCCTGGGGTAGTTTATATTGAGAACTACCTGACATCATCATACGTCGGCTGCGTTTAACGCCCTGCACCAAAGGCCATAATTGGTTTTTTAAAGAGGTTGTCTCCTCGCGGCCCTACGAAACGGCCCTCGCCCCGGACGCCTACGGGTCCGGATTGCGAGTTGACCGACGGAAGCCGAAGCAAACCGCCGCTCACTACCCTCAAGCGCGCTCTTTTGGGGAGTATTTAAGTCCCCGGGCCTGCGCTGGCCCTATAAAGTGGGTATCCCGCCACTGGTTCGGTGTGCCGCTCTTAGTCTGGACCCTCAACCCGACCCTTCCCGGTATGGGTAGCCCTATCCGGTATAGCGTCGAGGATCATTGAGCCACGCAAGCCCCCCCACCACGGCAAGGTGGCAGCACATTCGGGGGGGAACCTAACCTAACCTAACCTAACCTAACCTAACCTAACCTAACCTTTTTTTTTTTTTTTTTTTTTTTTTTTTTTTTACAGGGTGAAAATGCGTTACGCATGCCCCCCGCCATGGGAGTGACGGGGGGGTATGTGGGACTCACGTCCCCTCCCCTTCTCCGAGTGAGAAGGAGTAGGGGAGTGTACCCACTAAAAACACCCTGGCGTACCCTCATGCCAGTTAGGTTCGACGCCGTGGATCCCGCAATTGCATGCCCACGACGTCTACCGGCTGCCCTAGCCTCTGCTTGGGCTTCCCGCACCAAAGGGGAGAGGGGCCGAGCACGCGCGGCCCCCCTCCCAGACCGCTTAGTGGCTTTTGAACAGCAGGCGGAGGGCTCCCACCCCCTGCCTGCAGCCACTAGGGGTTAAGTTGGGTGGCAAACTGCCGCCGCCTCAACCCCTGCCGTCTGCGCCGGAGCGGGTGCGCAAGAGGAGAATCCTCGCGCTCCCGCTCCGCGGCCTCCTTCTGCGATATGATCGTTTCGCAAAAGGAGGCCACTGCCTCCCAAGACCTCTCGCTGCAGAGCATTGCCGCTACAATGCTGTAGAGCGAGAGGTCCTCCCGCTGTATGGTGAGTGCCATGGCATCGCGTTCTGAGCTCCAACGACTGCACACCTCGAAGGTGTGTTGAGCCGTGTCGTCGGGCTCACCGCACTCATGGCACTCCGGGGTAGGCTCTCTGCCTATTTTGTGCAGGTAATGGCCAAAACACCCATGTCCGGTCATCACCTGCACAAGCCTAAACGACGTAGCGCCGACTGCCCTCTCCAACCATAGGTCTACCGACGGGAGGATCGCCCCAATGGTACGGATACCGTAATGGGAGTCCTCCAGGTCAGCTTTCCAACGCTCCCTCAGTCGGCGCTCCGTCATTCGGCGCGTCTCCTCTATCTCCTCAGGGTCCGGGCGTTCTCCTCTCGCCCGGGCCCTAGACCTAACCCTATAGGTCTCCGCCTGCACCGTTGCGTCGAGATCCCAGGGTGGGGTGCAGGCGAGGAGGCAGGCCGCCGCATGGGCCACAGTTACGTAGGCCCTCACCATCCTGAGGGCCACGACTCTCTGTGGCCTCCGCAGGAGGGCTCTATTGTGGGTGGACAGCTTGTCCGCCCAGATTGGGGCTCCATAGAGGGCCATGCTCCTGGTCACGCCGGCATATAAGCGGCGGCATAAGGAGCCTGGTCCACCCACATTGGGCAAAAGCCGGCCCAGCGCCGAGGCGGCGCCCACTATTCGGGGAGCAAGTCTCGCGAAATGCTCCCCGAAATTCCACTTGCGGTCCAGCACAAGCCCGAGATATTTGAGGTGGGGTTTTATCTGGACCGCTTCCCCCCAGATGGTGAGCGCCGCGCCCGCCGGCAGCCGCCACCCTCGCCCCCCGAAGACTATGCCCTCGGTCTTCGGGAGGGCCACCTTGAGGCCGAGCCGTTCAATGCGATCAATTGCCAGCTCGGCCGCCACCTCCGCCGTCCTGGAGGTCTCCCTCAAGTTGCTTCCGTACGCAGCCACCATCGTGTCGTCCGCGTAACAGATGGTGAGTGTGCGCGGAAGCAGTTCCCCCCGTATGGCCCAGTCGTACCCCAGGTTCCAAAGAAGTGGACCGAGTACGGAACCCTGGGGCACGCCGCAGGCCATCGACCTTTCTCCCCGTCGACCCTCCTTGTCCTCATAGAGCACTACCCTCTCGGTAAGGTAGTGCTCTATGACCCGCCGTAGGTATTGAGGCACTTCATGGTACCGAAGTGCCTCACTGATCACCTCATAGGGGAGGGTGCCGAAGGCGTTCGCGATGTCTAGAGACACCGCCACGACACCCTCTCCCCTGCCCGACGCGCCTTCGCAGAAATCCCTTAAGGACTTTAACGCGTCGAGCGTGGACCGCCCCTCTCGGAACCCGAACTGGTTGTCCGAGACGTTCGGGCCGGTGGTCTCCAGGTGCTGCAGGATTCGGGAGGCCAGGACTCGTTCGTACATTTTCCCGGCCTCATCCAGCAGCACGATGGGGCGGTATGCGGACGGGCAATCGGGGGGTCGACCCTCTTTTTGGAGGAGGCACAGCCTCCCCTCCTTCCAGACCCTCGGGAACCTTCCCTCCCTCAGGCAGTCGTCCATGATCTGCCTGAGGCGGCTTCCGAGGTGTTTTAAGGCTAGGTGGAGGACGCGACCAGGAACGCCATCCGGGCCCGGGGCCTTTTTACAGCCGCGGAGTCGGTCCACCACTCTCTCGAACTCGTCATCGCTGATCGGTGCGATGACGAGTTCAGCCTCCGGCTCCTCCACGGGCTCAGCCATCGATGGCGGCACGATCGAAGGGGCTTCAGGGAAAAGCCCCTCGATGACTGTCTGCAGTAGGGCGGGCTCAAGGGAGTCCATGGGGGGGGCGGTGCGCATCTTGTTGCGCACCACCCTGTAGGGCCGCCCCCATGGGTCTCTATCTAGAGTGGCCAAGAACGAGACGTGCCCCTCGTCCTTGGCCTTTGCGATAGCGATGTTGAGGGCCCTTTTAGCCGCCTTGAGGGCCCTGTGCAGCCCCTCTTCTTCCTGGGGTGTGTGCCGCCTGCGCCTACAGTGCTGGTAGGCGTGGCGGGCACCGTTGCTGGTGATCCGCAGGGCCGCAATCTCCGCGGACCACCAGTACACCCTCTTGCGGGCAAAAAGGCGCCTCGACCGGGGCATAGCCGCATCGCACACCCCCTGCAGTGCGATGCGGAACCGGGTCGCCCTTTCCTCGACACCGAGGGCGGCGGGTGGAGCAGTGCACCAAGCCTCCACCATCGCCGCCTCGTCCGCCATGGCCCTGTCCAAGAGGGACAGGGACCATTTGGGGAACCCTCCTCTTCCCCTACCTGCCCTCCCCGCGGGAATGGGCGGTGGCTGTACCCCTCCTGTGGAGACCCTCATCCTAATATAAAGGTGATCGGACAGGGTCTCCACGTCTTCCAGGACGCGCCAATCTTCCACGCGCGCGGCTATGGCAGTGGTCGCGAACGTCACGTCCACGACCGAACCCCCCTGCCGCCGCACGCATGTGTTTATGCCGCCCTGGTTCAGGACCTGCAATCCTGTTGCCACCGCCCAATCCGTGAGAACCGCCCCACGCGGGTCCGTGATGGGGGAACCCCATGCCGAGCTCTTGGCATTGAGGTCCCCCAGAACCATCACCTGTTTTGGGGCAGCCCTCCTGACTACCCCTCCCAGGACCCCCAGGAACTGCTCGAAAGCATGCAGCGGCCTATTGGGGGAGAAGTATACTCCCACCAGTACTGTGTCACTCCCCCACTCGGCCGCCGCAAACCCCGAGCCGACCTCAATCTTTGACAGGGGAGGGAAGTCCCCAACCGCCGGCACCACGATGGCCACCATTTCATCAGACGCCCCCACCCAATTAGGTAGCGGGGGGACGAAATAGGGCTCGGAGACAACCGCCGCGCCAATTGTCCACTCCGCCATGGTCTGCATGAGCAGATCCTGAGCTCTGGCGGAGTGGTTGGCGTTCACCTGCAGGACCTCTAAATGTCGGTGTGCTGACATTTAGTGGTCCATGCGGTTGTCCTCTTCAAGCCGGCCAGCGGCTTCCTCTGAGCGGGGGGCAGGCTGGGGACGACGGGGGGGTCGCGTCCTCAGGTCCCTGCCTCTAGTTTCTGGGGGGAAACAACTACCCCCCCCCATGGAGTGGTCGGCTGGGAGTTTGGCATGGGCGCACACCACGCACCATGCATTTTCCGACCAGCACTCCTTTGCCATGTGCCCTTCCCTGCTGCACCGGTGGCAGGTCTTCGACCGGTCGATGCAGGAGGGGCACGTCTCCCTCGTGTGACCAACACCCATACATTTGAAGCACCTCATGGGTGTTGGTCCGATCCTAATGATCCTGGCGGACGCCCATCCGACCTGGATCCGCCCCTTTTCCACGAGGGCTTTGGCCACCCGCACTGGGCACTGGATCAATACAGATCCAGTGCCGTCGTACAGGGAGCGAATGACCCCAACCCTGATTTGGGCCTGGTCGCAGGTCCCCGCATTGGCGACGGCCAGCGCCACGGACTCCTTCGTCGCCGACTCGTCAAGGCCAGCGATCTGGAGCCCGACCTTCTTGATGGCGCGGCTGATGTCCGCCACATCGCCGACAACGTCCTTCAGCTTCGCCACGAGCTGGTCGGCCTTGTCCTCTTGGTCCTCTCCGGGGACCTCAATTATGCGGGCCCCCGTCATTGAGGACCTCACCTTCACGTGCTGCAGGCCTACCTCCTCCAGGCTCAGGGCGTTAATTGCTCTGGCCATGGTGGCCTGCAGCGTGGTGGTGGTGGCAGCCTCCTTCTTCAAGGAAACCATCACCGCCGCCGTCCGTGGAAGGACCAGTGGCTTCAACTTTGCCACTCTTTTCTTCCTCTTGGGAGGCGCTTGGGGCGTTTTCGTCGAGGGGTTGGGCTGGGCCTTCGCCTTGCCCTTCCCTTTGCCCTTCCTCCTAACAACCTCCACCCAGGTTTCGTTGGGCGGATGCGGCGTCTGGGTCGAGGGGCCTGGTCCTCCTTTGGCCGAATGAGCGGCTCGCGGGGCAGCTCGCGGGGCCGGGACTGGGGTTTGGTGAGCGGGGGTCACCTTTTTGGCCTTGGTGGCCTTGGCCTTTTTTGGCCTCCCATCCCCCAGTCTTGCTCCGGTTTCTTCTCGGGTGTTCTTCGCCCTGGGAGCTGGCGAAGCCAATTTCGCTTTTGGAGGGGCTGGCACTCCTGGCCCTCCGACCCTCCTATCAGCTGCCAAAGGGGGTCGGAGAATCGGCTCTGGTGGTAACCGCCTGTTTACCTCCTCAAGGCGGGCATTTATCATCCCCCCCAGGGAGACGAACAGGTCGCGCTTCAGCCCCTCCATAGCTTCCGCCATGTCTGTGGCAGCAAACGGCAACGGGATGGGAGCGGGAGGCGCCGGGGTCTCACGCTCCGAGAACGCGGTGCGCAGCGCCTTTAACTCCGCCAGGCAGTGAGTGAGTTGCTCCCGCATCCTCTTGTTGTCTGCTTTGAGGATGCGGATCTCCTCACTCTCCGTCTTGGTGGCCTCCACGTCGTCCATCGACTGGATAATAGTCCTGCAGGCCCGGTTCATCAGGCCCCATACATCTCCTTTGAGATTGCCTGATCTCCGGGCCCCCTCTAGAATATCTCTCGCGGCCTCTCGGGTAGCCTCGATCGGGTCTGAGGAGCGCAATAGCTCCGTTCGGCTTACCCGGCGCGAGGGGGAGGAAGGTGATAGTGACCGCGGTCGCGCATTTTCTCCCTTCTTCGCTCCAGTTAATCCCTTCCGCTCAGTCCCCTTTTTGGGACGCAGCTCAGGGAAGTTCCCTCGGTATGCTGCGGCAGTGTCCGCCTCGTCCACGAACTGGTAAGGGTCTGGTTCATGGAGCCTGGCCCTTGCCGCAGCTAACCCCTCACAATGCGGAGTCTTCCTCCCGCGGCTTTGAAGCGGCGAAGGGTCGCGGTACGTAACGACCGCGTCCGCCTCCGCTTCAGAGTCCCGGGGCTCGTGGAATCTCAGGATGGTCTTACCTGAAGATCCACGGCTCTTTCCCCTCCGGGCGGTGTTGATTTTTGGCTTTATAGCCGGCCCGGCCAACAATTCGTCCTCTCCGGTGTGTGCTCTCTTGACAGGTGCAGGCATATGCACTGAAGGAAGAGACGAGTCAGAGAGTCCTGCCTCCAACCTCATCTCCTCCAACAGGTCCCTGTCCTTGAGCCTCGCCATCTCTAACATGTGCTCATTTTCCTCATCGGTGTCCATTTGTGTGTTGCATTGGTCGTGTTCACGAAGACCAGCACTCGGGTGCTGGCCTACGAAGTAGTTCGTGCTCCCCCCAGAATACGTGGAGCGGCCCGTGTCCGTAGACACGGGGAGGGATTCTCCCGTTAGGGTACCCTCCTGGGGTAGTTTGTTTTTAGAACTACCTGACATCATCATACGTTGGCTGCGTTTAACGCCCTGCACCAAAGGCCATGTTTGGTTTTTTAAAGAGGTTGTCTCCTCGCGGCCCTACGAAACGGCCCTCGCCCCGGACGCCTACGGGTCCGGATTGCGAGTTGACCGACGGAAGCCGAAGCAAACCGCCGCTCACTTCCCTCATATGCGCACTTTTGGAGAGTATTTAGTTCCCCGGGCCTGCGCTGGCCCTTAAAAGTGGATATCCCGCCACTGGTTCGGTGTGCCGCTCTTTGTCTGGACCCTCACCCCGACACTTCCCGGTATGGGAAGCCCTATCCGGTATAGCGTCGGGGATCATTGAGCCACGCAAGCCCCCCCACCACGGCAAGGTGGCAGCACATTCGGGGGGGAACCTAACCTAACCTAACCTAACCTAACCTAACCTAACCTAACCTAACCTTTTTTTTTTTTTTTTTTTTTTTTTTTTTTTTTTTTTTTTTTTTTTTTTTTTTTTTTTTTTTTTTTTTTTTTTTTTTTTTTTTTTTTTTGTTGCGCGATCTAATTCACTGTCAGCGCCATCTATCGGCATTTTACGCTATCCTGCTATATTGACGCAGTTTAGCTTCTTGACGACAGATGGCGCCAGCGGTTCACATGTTCGCATACGCATACGAGCTGAATTTTAGTATTCTTTACAGGAACGAGTGCATTCCAGTTGGTTGTTCCTCAAGAAGGGATATTGCATATGTATTAAAATGTTATATATATAGGTACAGAACTAGTGCATCTTTGCTTACTAACGCCATCTACCGCCCGTCAGCTTTACTGATGACAAACAACCTAAACATTGCTTACTTACGCCATCTGCCGCCCGGTAGCTTTACTAGTGAACAACCAACAACCTTAACATTACTTACCTACGCCATCTGCTATCCGGTTACTGAACTTGTGAATAACAACCTAATTATTCTTTACTAACGCGATCTGCCGTGCGGTAGATGAGCAAATGAATAGGAAAAAAAAAAAAAAAAAAAAAAAAAATATATATATATATAATTATATTTATATATATATATATATATATATATACAAAATCTTACAACTTATTTACCCGTTACTTCCTGTTTTTCATTGGTTTCAAGTGTAGTAACTGCGTAATTTATTATTGTATTATAGTTTTTATTTGTGGCATCTAGAAGGAAAATGAGAACACATTCCATCTGATGGTAAAGTTGGATCCGGGATCCATCTTAAGACTGTAACCTTTTTTGACCTATTTAACTACAACTACTGCTTGTCTTGTTCATCAAACTTGTAACAAGTCAAAAAGGTAATGACTTTTCTACCGCATTACTTTAACATCGTATCTAAAAATCGCGTATAGAATCATTAAACGACTGCTTATTT
>CAWYPN010000240.1:0-13328 GCA_963966035.1 Acleris laterana
GAACAAGGCAACGAGTATCGTCTGAAACGGCGTACTGTCAAGAAGAGTTCGTTGCTGGCCTTCTAGAGAACTTCAAGATTTTTATTTGCAAGCTCCTATAGCTAACAGATCAAGGACATCGTAAACATAAGAAGAAAGAAAAGATGATGTGGATGGAACTTGAAATTACGATGATATAACTCTGGGGCTGGTCTGCTTGGGAGAGATTGTTATTGCATGGCGATGGATGTTGCTAATTTGCAACATATCATTGATGAATGTATGTACATACCTACATACATTTAACCAACAAGTAAGTTTGGTATTTCAAACATCGGCAATAGAACCGTTCGATATTTAAACTTTCGATTCTCTCTCCGAGTAGAGAAAATTCGCCAACACTTCTCACGGAGATGGCAGAAAGAATACATATCTGAACTTCAAACCATCCAAGTGGAGAAGTGACAGCGCACAACTAAATGTCGGCGACTTGGTCTTTCTGCAAGAAGATCATGTTCCCCCGGTATGCTGGCGTCTTGGTCGAGTTGCTAAGTTATTCCCCGGAAACGACGGTATCGCCTGAGTAGCGGACATAAACACGGCCAGAGGATGTGTGCGGCGACCCTTTGTTCGCCTGTGCCCCCTACCTGTGGCTGAAGGGTTCCTGAGTTGAAAGATGGTTCTGGCACTACAAAAAGACCTTGTACTGTAGTTTCATACTATTTGCTAGTACATTTTGTTTAGGCGTTTATTTATATTCAGCGCCGCCATGTTAGTTCTACCCCATTCCTTCTCCTGCTACGAACTCATATGTGCGTTCGCAAACAGTAAATGTTTTAATACAATTTTGGGTTTTATTTTATATTTAAAACCACGTTATGTTCGCTAAGACAAATACGTACCAGATTATACACATTGTTGCGGTCAGTTGCGGAACACCAGCATTCTCAAACTATCCACCAAAAACAATAGCTAACAATTGTAAGTCTGTTGCGGAGCCATTAATAATATTACACTGGTGTAGAAGGGTTTATAATTATTGTCTACCATTATTATTCTTGGACATAATGTTTTTAGGTCATAATTATCCCCAGGTATAACATATTTTTTATAGAAACCGTAAATGTCTCCACTAATTATTTTATAAAAAGTTGATAATACTTTTGACTGTGACTGTGACTCAAGACCAACTATACAATTCCCCATTAAACAAAAATCACAGCTGTGGATTAAAAAAAAAGGACCTAATATTACGCCTAAATTAATGAATAAAGAATGTTTATGGAAAGCTGGCTATGGCCTTTTTGAGCAAACCTAGTGTTGTATTCTGAGGGTTTCCAATGTTGTTGTCACCTCATGTCGGCAGCTTAGTTTGTCATGTCGTTTGCACTAAGTACTTAAGCAATTTCTTACTAATAAACAGTTGGCACACTGATACTACAATTGCATTCTTGAAAACTTCTTAGGTTCGGAATTTTTAAAAGGCATTTTTGAGTTTTTCCAAGTTGATAAGATTGAGAAGAAAAGCCGCAAGCCAAGTTGCAGTATTAATTAATTTATTTATTACAAGAGGTAATAAATAATTCAGAAAAATATACAAAAAATCTTAATACAACATTAACTGCATGTTATTTATCTCTGGCAGAGGCGGGAAGTTATAGTAGCGAAGTATATTTAGAAAAAAAGAACAGATTGAACTGTTCATCTCTAGTTGCCTAATAATGACTGCTGTCAGCCGTGTGTACGCCGCACCAAGACACAGTGCAAGAACTATAACTGTTACGACTTACTTGTCAGTGAAAAGGCAATGTCCTGGGGCTGCAGCTGCTCTGGGCCCAGCACCAGCTCCTGCTTGATCTCGTGCCCTGCATACAGGCCCGCAGCCGCCTCATCGTCGTCCCACGCCGGCTCCTCCTTCACCACCAGCGGATCGTCCGAAGCACTCATATGGTGCACTGTTTACTACATACCACTTCAATACAACATTTAACTTCGTATGATGTGGTTATTTATTTGGTAAACAATGCAAGGAGACAACTAAATCGTTGTGAAGTACTCTGTTGTATAACTAACCGCCAAGAGCCACAAGAGCTTTGATTTTCATTAAAAATGAGACTCGCCTAGCGGGTTGGTGGCAGTTACATTACAGTACAGTACAATACTACAATCACAGATTACAAGAGTAAGTATGACTACTCTACTAAATACAATCAATCAAATTCAGTGACAGACGTATTATAGGATATGTGCACGAGCTATAGAAATTTTCTAATCGCGATTTTAAAGTTTGCGAACTTAATAGGCTCGTGCAAGTGACACACGTTGAATCTTGCTCACTCTTCAAACGCAAAATGTCGTCGACAAACTCGACAAAGAAAGCTGTGAGTTATTAAGGAATTACATCATAATGACATTTTAAAAATAACTCTTTATAGGTTTTAACTAGAATTCCTAAACCAAAATAAACAATTACCTACCATAACACAATTATGTCCACAGATTATAGGATATGTTTATGTCAAACACCACACCCACAGACTGCTGAAAGATCGTGGCTCGCTACACGCGGTGGTGACAGACTACGAGCAAAATTCAAACATGCTTGATCGCCGACGAACATGCTGGGGCGAATTGCGTGTGAACTCTGTCTCCACATTCGCAGTGTTCACATTATAGTTCGCGCGCTCGACGACGTAACTAGGTCTACATTTAAAGTAAAAAACAAATTAAAAAGAAAAATATTATAATATCTGGTCAAGATATTGTTCGTAGAGTCACGAATTAATTATTAATAGTTATTTACGGAACTGCCGTTTATAAAAGAGAAGAAGTGACTGTGTACACACGGGCAACGAATAACCAACAATCATTATTATTGTAACATGACCACACTGACTAGGGAAGTAATTTAACCGGCTTTTTCACGAACTACTACACCACTATAGTGGCAACTGGCAACACCTTTAAACGACAGCCATCTTTCTTTTCGCTTCTGTCATTTCCGTGTTTCGCGTGAGATTATAGGTTAGTTTACGTTTTAAATGTAAAACGCTGTTAATTTCTTGATATCTTTGTGTTAAAAAGTGTTAAATTGTATATTTCAGATAATCAAAATGCAGAACGACGCTGGAGAATTCGTTGACTTGTACTGCCCAAGGAAATGGTTAGTGTCATGTTTTAGGTTAATCCGGACCATACTTTACGATGTTATTTTAGAAGTCGTATTTCAAATTTGCGTAACGTAACTGGAACGTCGAGTTGGGTATGTAAACAGTGTTTTTTAAAGGTTTGTTGTCGTTTTCAGCTCTGCGAGCAACCGTCTGATCCACGCTAAAGACCACGCGTCAGTTCAGTTGGTGATCGCAGACGTGGACCCCAGCACGGGGCGCGCCGGCGAGGGCGCCAAGATGTACGTGGTCTGCGGCGCCATCCGCCGGATGGGCGAGAGCGACGACTGCATCGTTCGGCTAACCAAGAAGGACGGCATACTCACCAAGTCAGTACAGAGTACTCTTTGCTTAATCATTGTGGTTAGTCATGACGTTAGGAATGGTCATTGTTTTTAGTTAGTTGACGTTTGGAATTGCCATTGTGTTTAGTTTGTGCACTGTTCAGTCAATTGAACTCGCTGTTTGTTTGTTTTGGTGGTCATTTTTGGGGAAGTCAACAAAATATTGCAGGTTCTTCTGTCAGGAGAGCTGTACATAATTATGTAGTTAAAAGATAATTGATACATACAAAACTTTTCTAATGAACTGCCTCATTTCTGTTGTTATTTACTATATTCTTCATGTTATCTTTGATTCAACAACAAGTGAAAGTTGTAAGTTTAGACCGGGGCACCTGGCGTTCAATAGTCTGCCTGCCCCACTGGGTGACAGGTTTGGACTATACCAAAGGGGGGGCCGGAACTTAGATTTTTTTTGTTGGATGTTGTGTCATTTTAACATATTTTTTTTATGATTGTATATGTCTTAAATTATCAATCTTTGAACTCGTCTATCTCATCCATTTTTAACTTTAGAGAAAGAAAAAAAGCTTATTTCATCAAAAACTTGAAAATAATTCTAAGTGTTTTGCAATCCTTATGATATTTCATTTTTTTGAAGAAAGTCTAAGTCCCAGACACGGTTCCCCCTTTGGTAGTGTGACCGGTGACAGGTAAGAAGGTATGGATGGATGGATTTTTGATACATGATTATTTTCTTGGTGAAACTGAGTGAACCTTCAATTCAGAAAGATTACTAAGTAATATAAATTAAATTATAATAACGGAATGAGGGATTGGAAAAATCCCAAAGATGTATGAACATTGCATAGGGAGCAATAGTTGATAAAAACATGAGGAGAGGAGTTGCAGGACATATTAGACCCGGTGTCAAAATTATAGATAGTCCAGAGATGGTTAAGTGCTTCTTATCCTGGGACATTGAATAGTTTAAGAGGAATTATGGTACCCGAAACAGATGTGCGTGCATGACTCAAGTGCAAGTGGAAAGAAGTGGTCTCTGCCTACCCCTCTGGGAAACAGGCATGATTTAATGTATGTGTGTATGTATTATGGTTGAACAACTTCTGTGTGGACAGAGTCTGTACACCGTAACAAGGGATCCAAAGTGGCTGTTACTAAATGTAAAAAACAAAATTTTCTTTAATTTATTTATTTCCATTTTGATTTAAAGAAAGAATTTAAATGTTTTGGCATGTTTACCATGTACAGTCAAGGGCAAAAATATGTATACACTTTAGTACCTTGTCTAATTGTCGTCATATTTGAACTGCCATATATGAACTGTCACAGTGGTTAAAGTGACAAGGTACTAAAGTGTATACATATTATTGCCCTTGACTGTACATTAATATTTCACTGTTTGTGATCAACGCCCTATATCACTGTAAATGTTATCATTGGTGGAGAAAATATTAATATGACTTGTATAGATCAATACCCTGACAGCGACCCTACTTAGCTGATATCTCTTAAAGGACCCTACAGATATGTTTTAAACTTAGCTAAGAGCCGTCCTTATCAGTCCCTGTTTTAGCACTACCAGCGCCCTGGGCGAGATTTCTACGGTACCTGCAATCTGCCATTCAAACCTGTACAAAAATAAGCTAGGGTTATAATTAAATAACCAGTTGAAGGGCCCCATTATATCTGGAGCCCTGGGCGGTCGCCCACCCGCGCCCTACCCTAAAGCCACTGCTGGTCCTGATTGAACTAGCTTTATTTGAAACAAAGTATATCTATTTGAGAGCTAAGTTGACACAGACAGAAACAACAGATGAGTCACTCACATCCCAAACATGTCCGTTATGCTGTGCAAGTGACTACAACCTAATTCAAATGAATAAAGTTTCTTTTAATCTTGATGTTGGATGTGGCTGAAGGTGGCCGCCTATGTTCAATAGGGTAACAGGACCTTCAGCTTGCACCCAAACAAACTAAGAGATCTGAATGGAAGCAGTGAGTTTTCTATAATGGTGTGTTTTTGTTTCAGGAACTACTGATGCCGTTAAACTTGTAAGAATAATTTTATAAAAATAAAAAAAAAGTATAAAATTATTTGTGTCATTTGATTTGTACCCATCGATACAATGTATTCTTTATTGCATAAAAACCAGTACGATCGGCAGAACTACGTAGAGTACAGTCACGCTCTTATATATTATCCAACAAGCGCACAAATATCTGACACGCTCTTATATCTCTAGTAGTAACTTGTCAGATATTTGAGACAGCGCCGAGCGTACGCCGGATGTACAGTGGTGCCCTCATTACTTTTATTGTGTTTTCTAATAAACTAAAGTATTGTCTTGAAAATGGACGGTATGGTTTTGTACTACATGAAAACACAACTTATAGGTTATATATCATATAGTTAAATAACAATTCACTTTCGAGTTATTAACTTAACGGAAAAAAGTGGACACCTTTTCCCGTTAAGCTGACTACTCAAAGGGTAATATGGTTATTAAAGTTTGTTATCTATTTCATAAATTGTGTTTATACTTGCACTACAAAAATGCATCGTCTGATTCCCAGGAAATTCTTTAGTTGATTAGAAAACACAATAATAGTAATGAGGGCGCCACTGGACGCTCGGCGCAGTCTTAATAAATGCGCCATCAATGCGCAAATTTTTGCGCCATCTTGGATTATATATTATTGCTGGATTGAAATCCTAAATATTCATAATTCTGAGCATATTTTTTTAATTGATGCTTTATGTTGATATAGCTAAGTCGTACAGCAACAAAATTTGTACTAACTCTGACATAATTGGCTTGTAAAAAAACCGCCATTACTGTCACCGTGTGTAAGAGTTATCTACAGAACAAAACGGGTTCAAAAGCAATAGAATAGAAGCTCAGGCACTTCCTAAAGACGACGCGGTCCCGGGTTCGATTGCTGATAATTAAGCAAATATTTGTGTAACTAGCGACCCGCCCTCGCTTCGCTTCGGTTTATGAGTTTTCTATAACACCCGTTCATAAAAAAATCATTTATTTTACATGTAAACCTTCCTTTTGATTCACCCTATCTTTTAAAAAAATCCGTTGCGTAGTTTTAAAGATCTAAGCATACATAGGGACAGACAGCGGAAAGCGACTTTGTTTTATACTATTTGTGTAATGAACTGATGAGCGCGAGTAGTTGTTGCAGTCTTCAATGGATTCTGTTTCTCTCTACGTAAGTATATCTTTGTCTAACACCCATAGCGTACATTTAAACCGACCACCGAGCAAACGTCGAGCGTCCAGTGGCGCCCTCATTACTATTATTGTGTTTTCTAATTAACTAGAGAATTTCCTTGCAATCAGACTATACGTTTTTGTAGCGCAAGTAAAAACAATTTATGGGATACGTAACAAACTTTAATAACAATTACCAGAGTGTCAGCTTAACGAGAAAAGGTGGCCACTTTTTTCCGTTAACTTGATAACTCTTAAGTGTGTTAAGTAACTATGTGATATCCCCTATAAGTTGTGTTTTCATTTGTAGTACAAAAACCTACAGACCAATTTCAAGAAAATACTTTAGTTTATTAGAAAACAATAATAGTCATGAGGGCGCCACTGTACATCTGGCGTACGCTCGGCGCAGTCTTAAGCGCGTGCATTCTCAATTGGGATACACCAATTTTAGAGTATGAAAATTTGAAAAAGGGCATGTGCGGGACATGTGAGAATGGACGAGAGTCGCTGGGCAAGACGCGTCCTTGAATGGAGACCCAGAGCCGATACTAGCCTTTCGTATGCGGTAGTCAGAAAATTTGTTGACGGCTCAGTGCGGCAACGCGGTCACGTGACATCAAACCAACAAAAATAGCGGCCATACTGAATATTTTTATGTAAGGAGCAAGTTTTGGTATATTTGATTACTTTATTGGGTAACCTACAATAAACTTTAACTCTTAGGAAGCTACACAATAAGGTTCAAATTAAATTCGGGAGGCACGCAAAGTATTTGGTGAAGATCTGCTCTCTAGCAGTTTGCGTATATGGAGCAGATCTGCTACTAAGCATACGAAAGGCTAGAGGGTGCGGTAGACCACCGCAACGCTGGATGGACGACATTCGACGGCACGGAGGTCGGGACTGGATGAGACGGGCACAAGATTGCCAACAGTGGAAGAGGAGGGAAGGGGCCTACATCCAAATCACAAAAAGGCCACCATGATGATGATGAAAATTTAAAAACCATTTGTTACAATGAATTAATTGTAATAAAATTAAGAAATGACCTTCACTTGACCCTATATGTAGAAATAAGGGTCATGCTGGAAGTGCTGAATTAATTAAGGTTTAGGTAATAAGACTAATAAGCGATGGCCGAATGCTTAAAATACTACGAAATTAAATAAAAAATGTATTGCGATTGTTTGTTTACATTGTTTGAATGACGTTCGTCTATTATGACTTTAAAAACAGAATACAGATAGTAAAAAAACGTCTTTCTGATTCTTAGACGAAGTGTACTCTTTTTAGGGTTCCATTGTCAAACTACGAACCCGCATAGTTTCGCACAATGCCTGTCCGTCCGTCCGCAGGGGCTATTCCCAGTTGTCCACACCCCTTTGTCCACTCTGGACAAGTGGGAAAAATATATTCCAGTTATCCACAGTGTGGACAACGGGGAATAGTAATTCCCAGCACCCTCGAAACTAGGTACAGTCAAGGGCAAAAATATGTATACACTTTAGTACCTTGTCACTTTAACCACTGTGACAGTTCATATATGGCAGTTCAAATATGACGTTAAAGTGACAAGGTACTAAAGTGTATACATATTTTTGCCCTTGACTGTACGTGAACATTTCACACTCTTAAATTTGACTCAACTGTGTTAGTTTTTATTCATGTACCTACTTTAAACTAACACAGTTGAGTCAAATTGAAGAGTGTGAAATGTCCACATAATTTCGAGGGTGTGGACAACTGGGAATAGCCCGTCCGCAGCCTAGATCAGGGAGTCTTAGTACTAGAAAGCTGTAATTTGGCATGGATACACATATTATCACGCCAAAAAAGTGGTAAAGTAAAATGTGAAAATTATAGATATAGTGTGGAGTGTCGCTGGATAGGTCTTTCAAAAATATTGTGGGTTTGTCGAAACAGTTTATCGATTAAAGATAAAGATAAAGATAATTTCCGTTCAAGATATATTAAGCTTTAAAGGGATAATTTTTTTAGAGTCCAGTGTCCAATACAGCCAAAACTACAAATACTAAAATCTGAACAACATGTTAAACGAAAGCACATAAAATGAATTTAATAAAACAACTATCACGACTAAGTAGACTTCATTGGTTCTTGAGTTACAAACGGTTTAAATGTTTATACCTACAGATAACTTATTTGCGGTGTTGGTAAACTGACCGCGACCTATGTCGATGTATGCGCATATCAAACAGTTTTCCAAGGGCCAAGTTAAGTTTGTCGCGAGGTCGAGGTTAGTAACGGCTTCGGAACCCTACACTGATGGTCCGACATGCTCTTGCCCGCTTTTTCAATCACCAGATAACACAAACACTATCTGTCAGGTAAATTGTAGCTCTGTCCTTTACTTTGTCATAAGAGATTGAATAATCAGCCCTAAATAATCAAATGCTTTCAAATTTCATCTAAATCCGTCCAGCCGTTGCAGCGTGAGGGAGTAACAAACAAACACACACTTTCGCATTTATAATATTAAGTAGGACTAGGATCTATGAGGCCCGCTGGACTCTGACCTGGGCCGAGGGCCTCCATTCCCGCCGGTAAAAACCATATCGTATTTGACCTGGGTAGTGATTCTGTAGCCTTATACCTACGTTCCACCCATCGTGCTGCTAAATTGAAAATGCACGCGCTACAATGTGTTTTGTTCGCACTGACGGGACTACTTAATCTCGCCGCTTGGATATCACTCGAAAGTCCGCACGACCGGCGTTGTTTACAGAATCACTACCCTGTTACGGTATTGTTTTGACGTCAGCCGCCACTACTGTCGTGGAAATACGAGCTATCAAAGCGTTGACAATAGGTACGATAGCAGATCAAAGCATAGAATTAGTAAGTACTTACGAATTCCATGGATCAATGACGATATGGTTTTTAGCGGGTAGAATACCGGCCCCGTGTTATTGCCACCGTCCAATGTGAAAACGCTTAACATTCCACAATAAAACCTCGTCGCGCGTACAACCTGTTCGCGTCCGTTCCTACGGCCCGTCGAGCTGACAGAGCTGTCAGTTCTGACAGGGACAGCAAGTGAGGTTATAGCAGCACGATGCAGTCGGGGTGCTCCAGCGGACCCCAGGGGACGCGCCCACGCTGCGCCGACGCCTGAGCCCCGGCCCTTGGCTCCAGCCTGGTGTATCTCGAGTGAGTGTTCCCAAGTCATCGTCATCCGTCAAGCTCCCGGTCTCGTCTCAAGGTACGGAGCTGATGCTTTAATGGGGCTTCACGGCTTATAATTATAACATTCGCCAGACATATTTATGTAGGTATATACTCACGCGCACACACACTTACACACATCACACCTAAATCCACGCACAAGCACCCAAACGCATGACCGTATGTATAAACATAATTAACATGTAATTAACTATCTTCTTTTTCTTGTTATCTTTGTGTCATAATGTTTTGCTTGTTGTTGCTCTGTGGTTCCTCGGGGTTGTGGCAGAATACCAGTATTTCTCTCATGATGAGCAAAGCTATACGCTGAGCCATTACCGAGTTGCCCTGGTGAAGCGCACACATTCTTTTGGCAATTTGTGTGTAATATTACCTACTTTTTCGAGTCAAATCGGAGAAATACTGGAAAAGGGCCGAATCTTAAGTACCCGAAATCGACGTGCGTGCATGACTCGATGTATGAATGTGGAAGAAGCGAAAGAAATTGGTCAAGCTCGTAAGCAAGTGGAAAGAAGTGGTCTCTGCCTACCCCTCTGGGAAACAGGCATGATTTAATGTATGTATGTATGTTTGTATTAGTGTCACTCTGCTTATTTTTATTTTATTTTGTCAATTGTATGTGTGTTTCGTAGTATACGCAAATAAACGTTTTATCTATCTATCTTATCTATCTATCTATCTATCTAATGCACTATGTTTAGCTCATCTTGCTATTGTATTGTATTATACTCGAGCCTAGTTGGTAGTGACCCTGTCTACGAAGCTTGCGGTCCTGGGTTCGATACCTGGTACCATCAACAACACAGTTAACTGACCATTTGTAAATCTGGTCTACTTACAATAAAGCTCACTAGTGGCATTGTATAACTAGTGGTCAATTAACCTTGATGCTGTACGGGTAAATATTTGTGTGACGAGCGCGAGTATTAGTTCCTGGGACTTGGATGTTTTCCATGTATTTAAGTATGTATTTCTATATACCCATAAGTCTGTTTATCGTTGTCTAGTGGCCATAGTACGGTCACGAGCGTTAATTTGGGACCTATTTCAGGAAAAATATTAATTGTAGAATGTCAGATCAACTTTGGACCTAAGGTGGGTACCAAAGGATATTGGGCATTTTTGTATGGGGCCCGGCCCCACCCTCCAACAGTCTCGGGATGCATGTCTATTTAGGACCCAAAGAAAGACAAAACACCTATTTTAGCAGCAAAATTGACGGGATTTCTTAATGAAAGTCCTTTCAAGAGTCAAGTAAGGCCAGAATGTGTTCATTTTTAAACAAATTCCATACGATACGATTATGATTTTCCAAGGAAACCCCATACATATGGCGATCGTCGCCATAGTAAAAATACTTCATATTGCCAAGATCTATAAACTGGAACATGTTTCATCTCTGTTGGTAGGTGGGGAGATTTTTGCCCATCGTCCTTTAATCTCGTGACTGTATGACTTTTACAAATGACAACACTTTTACCCAAACCCCTTTGCGATCTATTTAGTTATTTTAACATTATTTCATAAAAAAAGCATAGTGAGTCGAGCGTTCTATGAATGTTCGCAATTCTTTTAAATTCTTTTAGCATTGTGCATTGTTTTGTTTAATGTTTGTGTGGCTGTGGCACTGCTGTGCGTGGCACTAAGGTGTATATTTCTTAATTTATATCTATTTGTGAGTTCCTGTAATTGGCTCTGTACCTCTATTTAAGCTGGTTTACCCTTGTTTCGCCGAAAATTATTTAGCAAATTCTTAACTCCCCAAATTACGTATCCCATATTTTTATTCGGGCAAATTTTTATTTCCCAACTCAACGTTTCGCACTGGTATCATTTCCCAACTAATGATTTGATAAATTATTGTTAGACAAATTATTACCTCGGTTTATTTTAAGATGACAATTATGTTTTCGTCAAATGTATTGATTGGCATCTCTGGGAGCAGTTTCGTTTTTAGGTTCATGAAAAAAATAACCCTAACCTCTGGGAGCAGTTTCGTTTTTAGGGTCATAAAAAAAACGAATATCTACCTATCTCTGGGAGCAGTTTCGTTTTTAATCCGATTAATATTTGTTTCAGACAAGTTCAAGCTCAAGGTTACGCAATAAAATACGCAGCTGATATGTCTTTCAATAAACAAATAACAATAAGACAATATGTTACAATATGTTATTTGCCTTAACAACACATTTACTACACAATTATTTACCACATAAAATTTTGCGATATAAAAATGTGGCAAGATAAAAAAAATACAAAGTAAAATTATGCCAAGGATTGGTTTGCCCAATAAAACTTCGGCGATAAGCTGATTGCTAAATGAAATTTGACGAAACATAATTCGGCAAAAAGGCAGTACACCACAAGTATCATTATAAAAGTACTGTACATGTTTAAAAAGTGCCTCAAACACCTACTCAAAAATACTTGAGTAAGACTGGGCCGAGCGTACACCGGATGTACAGTGGCGCCCTCATTATTTTTATTGTGTTTTCTAATAAACTAAAGTATGTTCTTAAAATTGGACGGTAAGTTTTTGTACTACAAATGAAAACACAACTTATAGGGTATATCACATAGTTTAACAATTCAGGTTCGAGTTATCAACTTAACGGAAAAAAGTGGCCACTCTCCAGGCTGGACAATAAAATTCAAAAAATCTTCTTAAACGTGTATTGACTTATTTTACATGCTTAAACAAGTTGAATTTAATAAATGTCGGGCTCTAAAGGGACGTGAGCCTCATGCATGTTAGTGGCGGCGGACTGGCGCGACGCGCCGCCCGCGCAGGCTCGATGCATGTTAGTGGCGGCGACTGGCGCGACGCGCCGCCCGCGCAGGCTCGATGCATGTTAGTGGCGGCGACTGGCGCGACGCGCCGCCCGCGCAGGCTCGATGCATGTTAGTGGCGGCGACTGGCGCGACGCGCCGCCCGCGCAGGCTCGATGCATGTTAGTGGCGGCGACTGGCGCGACGCGCCGCCCGCGCAGGCTCGATGCATGTTAGTGGCGGCGACTGGCGCGACGCGCCGCCCGCGCAGGCTCGATGCATGTTAGTGGCGGCGACTGGCGCGACGCGCGCCCGCGCAGGCTCGATGCATGTTAGTGGCGGCGACTGGCGCGACGCGCCGCCCGCGCAGGCTCGATGCATGTTAGTGGCGGCGACTGGCGCGACGCGCCGCCCGCGCAGGCTCGATGCATGTTAGTGGCGGCGACTGGCGCGACGCGCCGCCCGCGCAGGCTCGATGCATGTTAGTGGCGGCGACTGGCGCGACGCGCCGCCCGCGCAGGCTCGATGCATGTTAGTGGCGGCGACTGGCGCGACGCGCCGCCCGCGCAGGCTCGATGCATGTTAGTGGCGGCGACTGGCGCGACGCGCCGCCCGCGCAGGCTCGATGCATGTTAGTGGCGGCGACTGGCGCGACGCGCGCCCGCGCAGGCTCG
>CAWYPN010000241.1:0-19441 GCA_963966035.1 Acleris laterana
TGAATCACCCCCATGTATGTTCAGCAATTGTTAGTAGTTTCGGAGATATTGATCATTTTAATCGGATTTTTTGTCACTTTTCCTTATGTCCGTGATACGAAAATCCCCTAAATTCATGTATTTATACTTTTTTTTTCCAGTGTTTTCTTACATGATTAGAATCACTGTGAAATAAGAAAGTTTTTAAAGCTAAATGCCATTTTTTGTTCATTACAACTTTTTGAGTAATCGCACAGAGTTACTTTCTCCATACTAAGGAAACCCCGCGTTTGATTTTCACCAAGTATGGAAAAACAAACTTTGTGTGTTTACTCAAAAAGTTGTAATGAAAAAAAATATGTTATGTAGCTTTAAAAACTTCCTTTTTTCACAGTGATTCTAATCATGCAAGAAAACACTGAAAAAAAAAGGTATAAATACATGAATTTAGGGGTTTTTCGTATCACGGACATAAGGAAAAGTGACAAAAAATCCGATTAAAATGATCAATATCTCCGAAACTAATAACAATTGCTGAACATACATGGGGGTGATTCAGATGCCCCTTGAGGTCCCCTACCTTTGACCTTCGTTTGATCCACCCCTCCGTATACACCCTGTATATTTAAGAGGCATGCTCTTGTCGGTGGGGTAATAGCCAACCGCTCTAATCCTCGGCCAACTGCTCGACTTCCTGGTACGACCCAACCTTCACCTTCTCTTTTATCTGCTCTAAGTAATTTCTTCTTGGTCTTCCTCTGCCTCTTTCTCTCTGTCTTTCCTTCTAAGGAAAAAGTCGTGTCGTAGCAGGTGAATAGAAGAAGAACAATGAAAGACCTAAAAATTCTTCTAAATATTTATTCAGGAAATTGGCCACATGGCTCTTTTACATGTCGGTAATATGGAGTAAATCTACTAGCGCTTCGGACAAGACAGTCATTGCGGAAAAAGCCCAGCTATACACAGTTCACTTATTTCAATCATAAAATATAATAAAACGTAAAAGTAAGTTACATCAACAGGTAATAAAGTAAATAATAACTTCCGTTCTGTCGGTTTCCCAAAACATCCTTTCTCAAAACACCCGTTCCAAAATTACAGTTTCTACAAAATGACCGTAGGCCAAAAGATCCATTTCTCATCGCATCAGTATGTCGACACATCCGATTCTCATAGCATCTGTATGCGAAAAGATCCGGTTCTCATGACACCTGTAACCCGTATGCCCAAAAGACCCGTTTCTCATCACATCTGTATGCCAAAAGATCCGTCTCTCATGACATCCGTATGCCTAAAGGATCCGTTTCTCACCGCATCAGTATGTCAAAACATCGTGATTTATCTTCTTTCAAAGACTTACGAATATTTGTGACCATTCACAGCAAACGGAACCAGGTACGGAGATATTGGTAGTATTATATAGTACTATTCGGCAATCCATTGACAAAAAAATAGAGTCTCTTTAAATGTTTACCGTGTTGTGGCCGGCTTAGAATAGTGCCACTCCATGTCTTCCCGTGGATGTCGTAAGAGACGATTAAGGGAATAGGCTTGTAGTACTGTTAGGCGATGGGCTTGCAACCTGTCACTAATACACTGGTAAACATCTTAGCCTAATTGTGCAAAATGTGGTTACAGAATTAACAACAAGTTTTTAGAGTTGTTGGTAATTCTGTAGCTCTGCCTACCCCACTCTCGGAATAAAGGTGTGAGTTAATGTATGAATGGATGTAGATATATCCGCAAGCCGGCAAAATGCAAACCATATAGGCATTCCATCTTAGTCCTAAATAAATAAATATCAGGGGACAATGTCACACTAATTGACCTAGTCCCAAACTAAGCTCTAGGCTTGTACTATGGGTACTAGACAACGATATGAATACTTATGTAGAGAAATATACACTTAAATATATAGAAAACATCCATGACTCAGGAACAAATATTCGCGCAGGGTCACTACCAAGTAGGCCAGCGCGTCGTCAGTGTTGGCAACATATTTGCAGTTTTGACATAGTTCTTGTGACCTGTTATCGTGAACGTTTTGATATCTCTTATTTAATTGACAGTAATGGCGGACCAGTTAAAAACAATATAATAAAAGTCAAAGACAATGTTGTGCTCTTTACCCTAAAAAAGGTTTTTAACAAGTATTCTTCACTATAGTCTATACTTTTAGGTATTTAAAAAATTTAAACATTCCAAACCACGTGACATTGTTAAACAGCCAATCAAAACTGTTTTATCGAACATTGACGTACGACGACTTTGACGTCAGCCAATAGAAGCAGAGCACTGTCTGCTTCTATTGGCTGACAAACTATATCACGTGGTTGTTTTGTTTAAAAAAAAATTAAATGCCTAAAAGTATAGACTATAGCTTCTGCCCACGACTTGGTCCGAGATTTCGATTAACTTTAAAAATCTCTATTCCGAATTTCATCTAAATCCCTCCAGTTATTGTAGCGTGAAGGAGTAACAAACCAACACACACACACGCTCCCGCATACTTTCGCGTTTATAATATTAGTAGGATTTTATACTTGACAATACTTCTTTTCTTATTCCAGACTTACAGCCCCATACATCCACATGTATAATTATATAGATTTAATTTTCTATAAATTTGGTTTTACAATAAGTATTCTAATACATACATACATACATAAACTCACGCCTTTATTCCCAGAGTGGGGTAGGCAGAGCTACAGAATTACCAAAAACTCTAAAAACTTTTTGATAATTCTATAACCACATTTTGCACACTTAGGCTAAGATGTTTACCAGTGTATTAGTGACAGGTTGCAAGCCCATCGCCTAACAGTACTACAAGCCTTTATTCCCTTAGCCGTCTCTTACGACATCCACGGGATGACATGGAGTGGCACTATTCTAACCCGGCAACCACACGGGTCAATAATCAAATATTCTAATATAAAAGTAAAATAACAATACTAATATGAAAAATAAACATTATGTAAAACTAACCTCCAAGTGCTGCCGGCAGCGGGGCAGGGCTCAAGCTACCGGTGGTTAGGGCTGCAGAGAGAGGAACCTCCTCACAATGCGTGCCGTGTCGAGTACTGCCTTCTGTATCTGGCCCTTGATCCACCCATCTAGGGAGAGTTTCTAGAAGTAGCGAGAGTCTCTTGAGTTGGTCTAGACTCTCCGCTATAAAACCGTTTGCCGAAACAACTATTATTATTATTATTTTTGTTCCAGACACGACGCCGGCTCGAGACTGAACTCACTATGGCGGGCAACGACACTGCGCCCGCGCTCCTCGCACACAAGGAGAAGCCTATGCCCGACCCTAAGCACCTCAATGGATACGTGAGTACAGCAGATATTAGGTTCACTTTAGAGCAGATATTGGGTTCACTTTACATCAGATACTTGGTTCACTTTAGAACAGATACTTGGTTCACTTTACAACAGATGCTGAGTTTTCTTCACAACAGATATTGGGCTCAATTTAGAACAGATATTGGGTTCACTTTAGAACAGATACTCGGTTCACTTTAGAACAGATACTTGGTTCACTTTCGAACAGATATTAGGTTCACTTTAGAACAGATATTGGGTCCACTTTAGAACAGATATTGGGTTTATTTTAGAGCAGATATTGAGTTCACTTTAGAACAGATATTGGGTTAACTTCAGATTAGATATTGGGTTGACTTTAGAACAGATATTGGGTTCAATTTAGAGCAGATATTGGGTTCACTTTAGAGCAGATATTGGGTTCACTTTAGAGCAGATATTGGGTTCACTTTAGAAAGATATTGGGTTCACTTTAGAACAGATATTGGGTTCACTTTAGAGCAGATACTGAGTTTTCTTTACAACAGATATTGGGTTCAATTTAGAGCAGATATTGGGTTCACTGTCGAACAGATATTAGGTTCACTTTAGAATATATATTGGGTTCACTTTAGAACAGATATTGAGTTCACTTTAGAACAGATATTGGGTTCACTTTACAACAGATATTAGGTTCACTTTAGAACAGATATTGGATTCACTTTAGAACAGATATTGGGTGCACTTTAGAGCAGATATTGGGTTCACTTTAGAGCAGATATTGGGTTCACTTTAGAACAGATATTGTGTTCACTTTAGAACAGATATTGAGTATACTTTAGAACAGATATTGGGTTCACTTTAAAGCAGATATTAGGTTCACTTTAGAGTAGATATTGGGTTCACTTTAGAACAAATATTAGGTTCACTTTAGAGCAGATATTTGGTTAACTTTACAACAGATATTAGGTTAACTTTACAGAAAATACTTGGTTCACTTTAGAGCAGATACTTAGTTCATTTTGCAACGGATATTAAGTAAACTTCACACCAAATATAGAATTCACTTGTCGCATACATAACTTTATCTACATGCATATCATAAGTTTTCTACAATATGTGAGAAACCTGTATCTGTCGTTACCCTGTATCTTAATGTTCACATTAAATGTGGTTACAGAATTATCAAAAGTTTTTATAGTTGTTGGAAATTCTGTAGCTCTGCCTACCCCACTCTGGGAATAAAGGCGTGAGTTTATGTATGTATGTGTATGTGTATTATAGTATGGGTCACCGATACTTTAAAGTGAACATTATGATGCAACTACAGCGATAACCAATACTTTAATGACATGACAGATACAGATTACTTAATATAGAGTATTTGCTATTATTTATATGAATGTAGATTAAACATTTCATGACGTATCCTACAGTCAACTGCGGAGAAGGCGGTGGTCGAAAAGGAACCGGAAGCTAGGACCACGCCCGTACCGTCGCCCGACAGACACGCTAAGGTACTTTTTTTAATCCGGTCTAGTGCGTGTTCGACTCGCGCACCGACGGTTTCGTAACGCCACTAGTGTATTATTATGTTACGATTTGAATTTGATTTCGAATCAAATTAGCGCGAGCCCAACTTCTTTTTCTCAGAGAGCTCACTTTTTTTTTTGAGTATTTGTTGTTTTTTTCAGGGTTTTTTTTTTCTTGTTTTGTATTGGGTTTTCTATATTATTTTACTATCTTAAAAACAAAACTGTTATTAAATCAGTCGTAATAACACATGCGCTATCAATTACGGTTCAAAAGATACGGCTTTTTAAAGTTAGGACGAACGGGTGGAAGTCGTGAGGTCAACATACCTATAAAAGTGTATTTAATCTTAAGACTGCACCGAGCAAACGTCGAGCGTCCAGTGGGCGCCCTCATTACTTTTATTGTATTTTCTACTTAATTAAATAATTTCCTTGCAATCAGACAATACGTTTTTGTAGCGCAAGTAAAAACACATTTTATGGGATACGTGAGACACTTTAATAACAATCACCCTTTGAGTAGTCAGCTTAACGGGAAAAGGTGGCCACTTTTTTCCGTTAAGTTGATAACTCGAAGGTGAATTGTTATTAAATTATGTGATATACCCTATAAGTTGTGTTTTCATTTATAGTACAAAAACCTACCGACCAATTTCAAGGAAATACTTTAGTTTAATAGAAAACACGCGGGTGGTAGGACCTTGTGCAGGGTCCGTCCGGATCGCTACCACCGTCTTATCCATTAACCTACCGCCAAACAGCAGTGTTCGCATTGTTGTGTTCCGGTTTGGGGATAAGACAGCCGGTGAAATGACTAGCATAGAGGCACTCCATCTTAGTCCTCAGGGTTGGCAACGCATTTGCAGTCTTAGGATTGCTCTGCAGTCTTGTGAGTGCGAATGTCTATGGGTCACAGTTTCCACTTACCATCAGGTGGCCTGTGTGCTCGTTTGTCATCTCTATGCCATAAAAAAAAACACAATAATAGTAAGGAGGGCGCCACTGTACATCCGGCGTACGCTCGGCGCAGTCTTAAATATTAATCTGTCACCAGGAAACCAGCACTTCAGTGGTGACCGGCACCACCGCCACGCGGCCGGAGCGGCAGAGCGTGCCGCCTTGCAAGCCGCGGGTGGGCCCGGGTGAGTAACTAGTCTATAACGAATTAGTCAGACAAATCTCCATCTCAGTTCTGTCCTGTTAAGTTAATGGTAATCAATCAATGTTAATCGATTATTAACGCTCTAATCATCTGTTAAGTGATTAACATCGTGTGGTGAAGTTGGTACCAAGCCTCTTTACCATTGGACCATTTCTGCATACTGCATTACATATACGGTCACGAGCGTTAATTTAGGAACCATTTCAAGAAAAATATACTTGAAGTCGTGAATGTCATTAGAGATGTCAAGTCATCTATAACTTTTGGGAAAGTCAGCCTTATTGTTGTAGAATGTCAGATTGACTTTGGACCTAAGGTGGGTACCAAATTAAATCTTGTGACTGTACATACACACTTCTGCATTTTAGAAATCATCCATTTGTGCATTATACACTTTCCTAATTGATCACTTCTGCTTTTGAACATTTACTCATTCGAACATTTCTACATTTGATCACGTCTGAATTTTACCAATCGTGCATTTGACTATACAAATGCCTATTGAACAATTTGTGTATTTTTACACTTCACCAATTGATCACTTCTGCGTTTGAATATTTACTCATTCGAACCTTTATTCATTTGATTGTCCGAGAAGAAAGGTAGTATTCTTGTAGTACATTACTGCAGATGCCGTAAAGTAAGGTATTGCTGGATGGACAAAAGGAGTCCTCTCCATAGTCCATAGTGCTTTTCTCAAGCAATATGAGAAACTGTTAAAATTAAAATAACTACCAGATAATCAAGTAGATAATAGTTTAAACATTCCATGTGATCAAGCTATTCGAGCACCATGTTTAACCGTTTTAATGTCGCAAGTATCAGAGTCTAGTGGTGGTTGGCAGTATGTAATTTTTCCTTTGTCAGTTTAATGTAAGTAAGCAAATTTAAAAAGTTAGATCAGATGACCATAATAATTTTCCTTAGGTTTTTCAGGGAGCCATAAACAAGAGACTTCATGTCTTCTTTTCGTGATATTAACCCATACATTTCCGAACATGTTTGAGAGAAGAGTGTTTATATTCCCAGGCGGGCCTACGCTGGCTAGACTACGGGTGGTCACCGCCCCACCGTGCTGCGTGCAAGAGTTGGCTCACAACGAGCACACGCCTACCACTTCTAACCCAGGTACCACTTCCATGAGAAATTTCACTAAAGTCCTTTTTTTTCCGTAGACTAAAATGACAGCTACAAATGTCAAACGTAAAAATAATGTGGCCAGCTTTTAAGAAACAGTGCTGTCCTTTGTTTCGGTTCGTGTTGTAATTAATAATTAATACAATAAAAAATACCATGTACGTTAAAATTAATATTTTTAGTTTGTCAAAAATGTATAACCAATAAAATCTACATTGTATTCAACCTTTAACCTACTATTGGACAGTTAGTGCCAACATGAAAAAAAAATACACTGACGTGACCTAAATATTAGACAACAAAAGGGTGACATTATAACCTAAAGTATTGTATTATTTGGACTTCACGGATTATCCACTCATTGCATTACAGACAATTGTATACCTTTATTTTTTCCGGTAAGTACCGGTTCTATCACATCACTGTTTATCAGTTGTAAAAAATAGGCAACACATTAAATGTCATTCTAGACTACGAAAAAAATAAATAGACTTTGTCTTTACTTCAGTGATAATAACGGGTAAATATACCGATGCAATTGTAAAGTGTTTTTTTTTTTGCTAAAAATTGCTTAAGACACTCTGAAACATTTAAAAATTCAATGTGCACTAAGTAAAATATCATAAGGCCTGTAAAAAAATAGAGACTAGCATAGGGGCTCGAAATCCCTCGTCCAAACCAGCGCAAGACCCCGCATGGAGCAGTTCGCTTACCCTTCTTTTTTTTTAGCTGAAGCAGTGAGCCCGAGAATCTTGGCCGACGTGGACAGCGTACACTCTGACACACACTTCAAAAGAGGTAAGTTTGTACAACGTTAACTAAAAACTTCGGTTTTCCGACTTTTTTATACGATGACTCAATCAATATAGTGCAGAAAAATTGTTTGTGACCAACTTACACAGTCCTGATTTTTTTCGATAAGATCATGGAAATAAGCCTTGAAATAAACTGACTCTATTTGTATAAAATGCCCGTGTAAAAATATGATTGAACTGATTGAAGTGGTTTTTGTTAATTTTTCCGAACAACTTGCAGTTTACCAAGAATATTCCATGGTTTTCACAAAGAAAGACCTACCTAATGGTTCTTAAGGCAATTTCCCTGTTTCTTCTAACCCATTCCCATAAAGTTCAATTTAAGCCTTAATTTGACTATGTTTCCCCTCATTGAATGCCTTATGGTATGCCATAATGTTCACAATTTTGTTTTTTGGTTGTTAATTTTTTAATGCTAATCTCAAATTCACAACTTTTTTATTTTTGCCAATTAAAACGAACACACTATATTCTTGGTACGCCTATAATTTGTACACATTAAGTAAAAAAAAACTTAAAATCTACACCATTACAAATCGGTTTCTTGAGTATGTGTAGGTACTTTAAATAAAGCATTCCTTTACAGGCACTCGCAGAACCGCCAGGGCGCGAGCGGATCAAAGTTACACTCAATTCGCTGTTATGGACGACGAAAACGTTTCTGCCTTACAACAGGTATGTTTTTAGGAAATTATATAAATTATATTGGGTACAAATTCTGTAAAGGAATATAGGATTCTATGTTGGGGATTCAGATAGGATGTTGTGAATCTAGTCTGGGATAGATACAAGGAAAAAATCTTCTTTACATAGTATAAAACAAAATCGCTTCCCGTCTTCTGTCCCTTTGTATGTATGTATCTTTCAAACTACTCAACGGAATTTATTTCGGTTTTCATTAATAGATAGAATAATTCAAGGGGATGGTTTTTATGTGTAATAAATTCTGGTTTATGTACGGGTGTTACAGAAAACTCACCTAAACCGAAGCGAAGCGTGGGCGGGTCGCTAGTAAATTAATAATTGGTCTTAAATTCTGTGAAGGAAGATGGGGATTATAAGTCGGGGTTAAAGATACTAAGTTAGATTCTAGCCTGGGATCTAAGGATTATTGGTGGTGTTAAAACTGCGCCGAGCGTACGCCGGATGTCCAGTGGCGCCCTCATTACTATTATTGTGTTTTCTAATAAACTAAAGTATTTTCTTGAAATTGGTCGGTAGGTTTTTGTACTACAAATGAAAACACAACTTATAGAGTATATCACATAGTTTAATAACAATTCACCTTCGAGTTATCAACTTAACGGAAAAAAGTAACCACCTTTTACCGTTAAGCTGACTACTCAACGGGTAAATGTTATTAAAGTGTGTCACGTATCCCATAAATTGTGTTTTTACTTAAGCTACAAAAAAGTATCGTCTGATTGCAAGGAAATTCTTTACTTAAGTAGAAAGCGCAATAAAAGTAATGAGGGCGCCACTGGACGCTCGAAGTTTGTTCGGTGCAGTCTTAGGTTTTATACATGTAAAGAAAGCGTTGTATATATTCTAGGATCGGGCAATTAAAGATATAGGTTTGAACGGGCACAGATTCTCATTTGAACTCAAAACACGGATAGGTATAGGAGACATCTTCAATTGTTTACAAATAGATATTAGTTACTTGCTTTGTAGGATTTTTTAAATGGTTTTTCTTTTCAGGTTACCAAAGGCGGTGCTCTCACTCTAGTGTCTCTATGGAAATCACAGTTCGATGATTCAGAGGAGACCACAGACAACGAGTGGAAGCAGGAACAGTTGCAGGTATTTTTTATTGCATTGTTATGACACACTATGTCGACGACTGTCTAGTTATAAATTATTAATATTATCATTATCAGAGCCCGGATTTTTGCGGCAAAACAAAAAACTGTCGCAATATTCTTTAGAAATTTTTTTTTGTTATATTTTTTTTATCGATATATCGATAGTTGTGTAATAGAAGGTCCACGAAATAAAAAAATATTAATTAAAACATTTTACGTGAGTTTTGTATAAAATGATACAGAAACAGATGCAATTCCTTCTTCGAAATCCACGACAGCACACGAGGCAGCACATGACATTTTATTTGGTTGATGATAAAGATAAGAGAAGATAATCATTACTTTCTCATAATTCTCTGGAAGTAGACAGTTTCTGAAGTGTGTATTATGTTCCATGAGGTAGTATAGTCACTTCATTCTAAGTTTTACCTCTTAGTTATTATTATGATTTGTTTTGAAAGCAATTTGTACCGAATATAAATGACAATGTATAATCCTTACTGAATAAAGAGTTGTTATGAATTATTATTATTACCCGACTGGTTATTTTATTACTTGATATGAAAAACTTTCGAATTTTAGATGGAATAACACATATAAAACAACTGTCGCGAATGATTGTAAAGTAATGTAAATATAATAATACTCGATATCGATAAATAAATATTTCTAACACTAGCTAGATTGCGACAGGCTTTTGTTTTGCCGCGAAAAATCCGGGCTCTGGTCATCTTGTCTTACGTACAATATTATAATTGTGATAGTTTGGATGTTTGTTACTCAATCACGCCAAAATGGCTAAACGGATTTGGATGAAATTTGGCACTGGCATAGAGATAGATTATAGTCTGGAATAGCACATAGGCAACTTTTTTGTCCCGGATTTTTTCCTTGATAATAATATTAACAGGGAATATTCATTTATCGCACTAAGGTCGAACCAAACGAATCAATTTACCATGATTACTCGACAATCACGTCCTTTTAAAGATCAAGTGAGGTCTTTGCAATGATTTATACACAAGACCATTATTTTCGTATGAAGTAGGTATACACTGGAAAAAAAAGGGCCGAATCTTAAGTACCCGAAACCGACGTGCGTGCATGACTCGATGTATGAATGTGGAGGAAGCGAAAGAAATTTGTCAAGATCGTAGCAAGTGGAAGGAAGTGGTCTCTGCCTACCCCTCTGGGAAGCGGGCGTGATTTGATGTATGTATGTAGGTATACACGGTGGGGCCTGTAACTAGAGCAAAAATTAAAAATATACATTCTCATTCTCACACTACGCAACGTTTGTTTGACGACTTTGAAAAAAAACTTGCGGTTTGAATTTTATTACATTTTAAAGTTAATTCGAACACGCAATGTACTATGAAATTGATTATGTCTGTAGAGTGACTAGAAGACAGGCGATGTCAATTAGACGGAGTTTTAAGTACATTGAAAATACTATTTACAGATGTAGTGCAAAATGATTTTCCTTCGTCCTTTATCGGAAAAGTTCGTATTTATCGTGCTCTCTCAATTAGCTTCAGTACCCATCTTACAGCCGTAGGGGTAAGTCGCATCAGCAGACGAATATATATATAGAGTGGCTAACACGCAATTCAAATATTCGCTATAGTTTTGATTATATTTACAGTTTACTTATAAAAAGGTTGTATTGGTTGTATTACCATGCCGAAACCTAGAAATCGGTTAAAAAATCCAGTCCAAGGAATTATATTTAATATATACCTGTATTTCTTATCAGAAAATAGCAAATTCAAAAATAGCAATAACTCAGAGTAATTTGGCAAAGTTCAACAGCGAATTTTGGACGCAACAGGCATATCTAAACCTACAATAAGAAAATTTTTGAACCAGGAAGAAGAATATAGAAAAAATTAAGATGCCATCACAAACAATATTAAGCTGGGAAGACCACGCAAGAAATTATATCTAGATCTTGATGATTTTGATTACGCAGTGATACGACGAATGGTTTATAACTTTCATCTGATTTATAAACAAGTTCCTACAATAAGAGCACTAAAGTCCAAATTAATAGAAACAATGAATTTCAATGGCTGTGTTTTTACACTAAGAAAGATACTACGCCAAATGGGTTTTCTATTCAAGAAAATTACTAACAATAGAAAAATGCTGATGGAAAAAGGTGACGTTAGACTTAAAAGAGTAAAGTACCTGGACTTAATAAGGAAGTACAGATCTGAAGGCAGGGATATTGTGTATACGGACGAAACTTATGTTCATACATCCCATTTAACAGGGAAGTGCTGGATTGATTCTACGGATAAAGAAGTGAAACAGTTAATCTCAAAAGGTCAACGCCTTATTATAATACATGCAGGTAGTGCCAAAGGATTTGTACCGGGTGCTCTACTTATGTACAAGTCTACTGATAAGACCGGTGATTATCACGATGCCATGAATAATGTCAATTATGAAAAATGGTTACAGAATCAACTTATTCCTAACTTGTCTCCAAATTCTGTATTAGTAGTAGACAATGCTGCTTATCACAATAAATACGTGGAACGCCCGCCCAACTCTAATACCGCAAAGCCGCTTATGACAAACTGGTTACAAAAACACAATATTCCCCATGATTCATCATTTCCTAAAATACAACTATACGAAATTATTTGTCGACATAAAGAAGACTTTGTAGAATATTCCATTGACAAAATTTTACATCAACATGGGCACGAAGTGTTAAGGTTACCGCCATACCATCCCGACTTCAACCCTATAGAAAATATATGGTCACAGATAAAAGGTTACGTATCAAAAAGGAACATAGACATGAATATGGGTACAGTAAAAAAATTCATTGAAGAAAAAATAAATATGATTGGCCCGGATGAATGGAAGAAAGTTTGTGATCATGCCATGAAATGTGAAAATGAATATCGGTCACAGGAACACTCGATGGATGATCACATCGATAGGATTGTAATTAACGTAAATGAAAGCACTGACGAATCTGACTATGATATGATCGATGACGGTTACTCAGATTGTGAAATAGAAAATGTTGAAAATATCGACTCAAATATGCAGTAGGTAAAATATTAATGTTAAGTACAGTCACTGGCATAAAATAAGTTATCATTTATGAACCTAGTCACTTTAACGTCAGTTTGAAATGTCATACGAAATTGTCCAACGATTAAAAGCGACAAGGTATAGAAATCATCACTTATTTATGACGGTGACTGTACCTATAAGCATCATAGCTGGCCTAGTATGAAAGTCTTCATGTCGTTTGCATCCCTCTCACACGCGGGTTATTTACTTAGGTGCGAGAGGGACGCTAATGACTTTTTTTTTTCATACTAGCCCCGTTAGTAGATGCTGTTTTTAAGTAGGCAGGTATTGAGTTTTATTCTTGTAAATATTTCCCAATAAGCTTTATTTTGTTGTACTTTATGTTTTAATGTGAAGATAATGTTTTGTTTACTAATGGCAATAAAACTGAGTATTTTCTAAGTTATTGAAGGTGGTTGTAACATCTCTATATTATACAGTGCCATATGCTGTCATTTGTCACTTTGTCATTTGACACTAAACAATAAAGTTCCATTTTAATGGACATGAAAACGTCACTCATTTAATATAATCATTGATTGACAGTTCGGGTGCCATCGTATTCCGATTGAGATCCGAGTTTTCCCGAAGGAAAATCATTTTGCACTACATCTGTACTTTGTTTGATAAAAGAACAATCTAAAAACTTTATGATTTTAAAAAGTTGCTAAACAAAAGTTGTCTAGTTTGAGGAGTAGAATCTACGTTTTAATTTTTTGCTTTAGTTACAGGCCCCGCCCTGTATGATGAAACAACCATTCATTATACGTTATTTTTGATAAAAACACGCTCGGTGAATATTTGAGGTTATGTGACAAACAGTACTAATTAGTTTACATCATTTTGCGGGTGGTAGGACCTTGTGCAGGGCCCGTCCGGATCGCTACCACCATCTTATCCATTAACCTACCGCCAAACAGCAGTGTTCGCATTGTTGTGTTCCGGTTTGGGGATAAGACAGCCGGTGAAATGACTAGCATAGAGGCATTCCATCTTAGTCCTCAGGGTTGGCAACGCATTTGCAGTCTTAGGATTGCATCGCAGTCCTGTGAATGCGAATGTCTATGGGTCACAGTTTCCACTTACCATCAGGTGGCCTGTGTGCTCGTTTGTCTTCACTATGACATAAAAAAAAAAAAAAAAAAAAAAAAAAAAAAAAACATCGTTCACAAGTTCTATTGACGGCGACTTTAGGTTTAGTTTTTAGAAAACTTACCAAAGTCAAATACCTCGCAAAACTCGGTCGTCCAGGCACCCTATAAAGCGTTGTGTTGTGTGCAGTCCCCCGAGCACCGCGCGCGCACGAGCGGCGTGTCGTCGTCGTCGAACGCGCCGCGCACGCAGCGCGCCAACACGCAGCTCGACATCCGCCACCCGCCGCCGCAGGTAAGGGGCCCCCCCTTCAGGGGGTGTAGTTCCCACTTACTTACTACATTTGAGAAAAACTATACATTTATACTATAGCCTGAGATCAATCAAGTTGGTGTCATTCATTACTCGCAATAATCTGGATATGACTTCAAAGATTTTAATTACAGGGTTAAATCTAAGTTGTGAATCAAATGATCACCTCTGTGTTCTACCCACGAATATGAACAACTTTCACTAAGGGACCAAGTCTGAAATCACGAAAAAAAAAATCGGCTGTTTCATAAAAAATTGCAATACGTACTCCACCAAAATGTATGAAGCAGCTGATTTTTTTTTCGTGGTTTCAGAGTTGGTCTCTTAGTGAAAGTTGTTCATATTCGTGGGTAGAACACAGAGGTGATCATTTGATTCACGACAGATTATACTGTAGTCAGAGACCGGACAAGTTGGTGTCATTACTCGCAATAATGTGGATATGACTTCAAATATTTTAATTATAGTACATTACTGCAGAGGCCGTAAAGTAAGCTATTTAAGGACGAGTTTGGGGTAGACGGATTAAACGAGTCCTTCAATGACTGTTCCGGCCGAGGATTGTATAGTGCTTTTCTCTAGCAATGCGAGGATATGTTAAAAATAAATTACTGCAATATTACGATGGCAATCTCAAGATTGCAATCTTACGATGGCAATCTGTACACTGCAATATCACGACGGCAACTGCACATAAATATAGATAGTACCATAGATTATTATTTTTACTGACGCAATATATGGTTAAGTACAGAGACTAGTGGTGGTTATAGGGAGCAATAAACAAATAACCTCATGTCTTCATTTCGTGACATTAACGCATACATTTCCGAGCACGTTTGAGAAAAAGTAATCAAATTAAATTAATCGATGTCTTGCCTAAAATGGAGTTTTTATCCTTTGCACAAATAGTAATAATTCAATAATACAAAGACGTGAAGAGTAACCATTCCTATAGCTACTTAAGTTTGTTTTATTAACATAGGTGGATTGCGAAAAGAGTTTTTACCTCATAAGTTTATTTAAATGTGACAATAAATAAACTAACTACGGTAAATTTAGTAAATTATTGTTTACTTACTTTATTAAATCTACACAATAACATTTCGATGGGTGATGTCCATATTATTGCGAGTAATCGGTAATGACGCCAACTTGTCCGATCTCTTGTTATAATAATATAATATCGAATAATAATATAGTATATAATGTCTGATTTGATGGTGGAGCCAGGTGGCAGGATTCCGCTATATTTAATTTAATTAATAATAATAATAATAATATTTATTGGCCAAGTAACAATACATTACATTTAGCAAGTCAGGTTTGGTACATATTTTCCTTAAAAATAACATGCATCTATATTATAATATAACATTTATAGCTCTAGTAAACATTTACTTCTAAGTAGATCCATGTATTCATTGATGGAGTAAAATGGGTTTTGTTGAAAGAATACTTTCATTTTCTTTTTAAAATCATTAAGTGACAACTCAGTTACCCTGCAGGGCAGTAAATTGTACATATTAATTTTAAGTGGAATCCCTTGTTTATAATATTTCTTAGTTCTCGTTTTAGGTACGCATAACTTATATTTATTTCGTGTGTTAAAATTGTGGACGTCTTTCCTTGTTTTCATAAAATCTTTTTGTGTATGGATTTCTAGTAAGCTGCTAAATATGTACAATGAAATAACTGTCATTATTCCATCCTTTTTGAAGAATTTCCTGGCGGATTCGTACCTGCGTAAATTATGCATTATTCTGATTGACCGTTTTTGTAGTTTTAGCACTTTTTGGATGTCTGATCCATTACCCCAGATATTTATTGCGTAGTTTATATTTGCATGTATGTAGGCATAGTATGTCATGGTCAAAGATTTTTGATTAATTAGTGGTTTTAGTTTAATAAGAGCGTAGTTACCGCTTGCAATTTTTTTACAGATTTTGTCAATATGTAATTTATGGCTAATATTATTGTCAATTTCATAACCTAAAAATGTTGTATTTGTTTTAATAGTTATTCCTATGTCATCAATTCCGTCAATCTTATTTTTATGTTTCATGGTATAGTTTATTAGTGTAGTTTTTTCTGTGTTGAGCATTATACCGTTGGCGTCAAACCAATGTTTTAGTGTAAACATAGCATTTTTTATTTTATTTTTTGTGTCAGGTAGGTTAGGTCCCTTGATTCCCACGTGGGTGTCATCAGCAAATAGTGTTACGAGTGAATTTTGCGGTAAGCAAGCTGGCAGATCGTTGATGTAAATCAGGAACAATACAGGACCGAGTATAGACCCCTGAGGCACACCAACATTTAGTTGGGCCTCGTGAGATTGAACACCATTTACATTGACTACTTGGGTTCTATTTTCAAGGTAGCTTTTGATTAAGTTAAATTCACTACCGCTAAACCCATAGTATTTTAGCTTTTCTAAAAGGACATCATGTCTTAAGCAGTCGAAGGCCTTTGATAGGTCACAAAATAAGCTAGCGCACTTTTGTGATTCATCCATAGCCTTTAGAACAAATTCAGTTACAGCACTAAGTGCCATTATGGTACATTTGTTTTTCCTAAAACCAAATTGATTTTTGTTGAAAATTTCGTTCATTTCAAAGTGCTCTAATACTTTGTCCTTAATTATAGTCTCTAATATTTTTGATACTGCAGGAAGAACACAAATAGGTCTATAATTATTTGGGTCGTCTTTTTGATTTTTCTTATAAATCGGAATTACTTTTCCTAGTTTAAGGCAAGACGGAAATATGCCTTGACTAAGACAACAATTTATTATATTCAACACTAATTCTAAAATGTAGTCATTTTGAAGAGTTATTTTTTTGATAAAGTCAGAGTTCAAGTTGTAAATGACTTTGGAGTATTTGTTTTTCAGAGATTTAATTTTGTTTCTTAATTCGTTTAAGGTCAGTGGCGGGAAATGAATTTGATTTTTTATTTGTTTTTCAGAAGTAAGAAGTAGGTTCTTACACTTACACAAGTCTGTCTGAGAATTATTTGCTATTCTTTTTGCTACGGTTGAGAAGAATATGTTAAGAGTTTCAGCAATTTCTTGATTATCGGTTATTGTACGCCCATTTTCGTCGCGTAGTTTTTCAATGTTCAAGTTTCGCTTTGTAGTATTTTTATTTGTTTGTTCCTTTATTATATTCCAACATTCCTTTGATTTATTTTTTGCTTTACTTATTCTATCCGAGTTATTAATTTTCCTTGCAGTATTTAATACTTTTTTATATATCTTTTTATAGAGTTTAATTCTAGCAGTTATTTTATTACATGGAGCTAAATCCTGAATTAACAATAATTTCTGTAGATTATTTTTTGATACTTCTATTCCTTTTGAATACCACTTGTTTTTATTGGCTCTTGGGAAAGACACATTCCTTTCAGGGAAGGCTATATTAAAGTAGTGTAGAATTCCATGCAGAAAAGATTCCATTTTAGCATTAGGGTCCTTATTAAGGCAAATTTCATAGAGAAATCTCTCATCATTACAAAATAAATAGTAAAAATAATTATAATTATGGTTAGACATATTTCTTATATACAGTGGGGTTTTCTGAGTCTGTTTAGGGTTAGTTGTTACAATTCTAATAAGTATAGCATTATGGTCAGATAACTTAGTATTAAGGACTCGAGCTTTACAATTTTGTTTGCTAAAGTTAACTATGAACTAGTAGGCAGAGATGGGCATTATTCGAATAAATTTTTATTTGAATAATCATTCGAATAAACAATCATTCGCGATAAATTTATTCGCGAATAATTTATTCGCGAATAAATTATTCTACCACTTCTTCGAATAATAAATGAATTATTCTTTATTTTATTCGAATAAATACCACGAATAATATTATAGTACACTTTCAAATTTACCATTAAAATGCAACTGGAGCATATTTTAGGGTCTAGGGATTGTCTCGCAGGTAGCCAACCAGAAAGAGATGGATATATGAATGAACGAGATAACCACGTAACTCAATTTTCTTATCGGTTTGTTTACCCGTGTTCATTATTATTTCACAAAAATTAGTCATTCGCATACTTTGGTCTAAACCAGTCGCATCTCTGAAGTCTGTGTATTACTTTAACAAAAAAATGAGTGAGGTTAATGACGATGACGATAATATCCAGTCCAGCAAGGATAGCTCGTTAAACTCCACGGATTTGAGTGAAAACCGTGATGTGGTATCACAAGACCACACAAAACCACTATATATTTTTCATTTCTTTATTTAATTTAATACCCCTGTCGATCTTATAGCGATTGACTTTTAAACAAGGATAATTTATTCGTAGTATTTTATTCGGGAATGATTTATTCGTGATACAATTTATTCGCGAATAATTTATTCATCGAATGATTTATTCGCGAATAATTTATTCGCCATATGTACGAATAAGAATAATCATTCGGAAAATTTATTCGTTATTCGCGAATGATTTTTTTATTCTCAATCGTTATTCGTCATTCGAATAAATTTTGCCCATCTCTGCTAGTAGGTTCATTAATAAGGTACTCACAGTTATAACTTTTAAGGGTATTCTTGAATTTATTTACTTTGTTATTCGATTTTAGCATGTCCAAGTTGAAGTCACCAGTCAAGATCATTTGTTTACCTTCCTTAGTAATTTTACGTAGGATAAGCGTGATTGTATCATTAAACATATCGAAATCATAGTCAGGGCGATAAACACATATTACTACGACTTTTGGTGACTTCAGCTCGATCGCTGCTATTTCACAGTTCATTTCTATGGATAACCTACATATATCTTGTCTTTGTTTACATTTTATATTGTTTCTGATGTAAATCGCAACGCCCCCGTGATTAAATAATTTCCTATTAAAGTAAGATACTAACTGAAAGTCTTCTACGGTCATTGTTTCCACTTGTAAGTCATTTGCCCATGTTTCAGTTAAGCATAGCACGTCACAATTAAAACTATCTGTTAGCACTTCTACTTCTGCGTACTTATTACTAATGCACTGGATGTTAGTGTGGATTATTACTAAGTCTGATCCTGTTTCCCCTTTGCGAACATAAAAGGGCTAGATTTTGTTTCGTTGTTGTCATCGGGTTGGCATTGGATGAATGTCAGTGAAGAAGTTCCACCGCATTTTACTCGGGAAGTGCATATTAATGAGTTTAATACGTATTTGCGTAATTGATTCCTACTTCCTGT
>CAWYPN010000242.1:0-13233 GCA_963966035.1 Acleris laterana
CTCGCCGACTCGCCCCGCCGCCGGCAACGCGCCGATAGACAGTTGCGCGGCGGCGTATGCGGCGTTTTATCAGTTTTCAATTTCTATGCGCGTCGACAAGTAGGCGATAAAGACGCGAATTTACCTATTGTTTTAGGTAGGTACGACGGTTCCCCGATAGATAAAGCGCGCCATTGTGCCGGCCGCCGCCGAGCCGCTCTCGAACGATGACGCGTCACTTCGTGTAAAATGCTTAATGGAAATCATTAGCGTAAAATTGATTACGAAACACGAACTTAATCAAACGCCGACATTGTATGAGCTGCTTTTAATTTATGCTCGTTTGTTTCTGAATCTGAAATGCACGGAAAATGCTTTTTGCACGATATTTAACTTGGTCATAAAATCCGAAAAATTGCGCAATCCCATGAAAATGTTTTGTAATAAAACTGCATTACGTAGCCAATAAATTGTATATTCTGTGGTGCGACAAATTTTCTGTTGTTCGATATCAATAAAAGACTATTTATTTAGTTACCTGAATCCAACCGGTCACGCCCTGTGTTAGATAGAAAATGTAGATTGATGTTTACGTACAAACGAACAATGTGTAGGTACCTATATGTGTACAGATAAAGACTTAAATTGAACCTCCAAAGTCAATCGGACATTCTACAGCAATAAGGTTACAAATGCATCTATAATGACACTGAAAACTTCAAGCATTTTTTTTTAAATGATTGGTCGAGAACATTGTTGTCCAATCCCTAGGACCAATGGTACGAAACTGAAGAATGCAATAGACATTTTATTATGTAAAATATTAGGTATAGGTATATTTCTGTAATTTATGCATGACAAACTTGATTGAAAGCAGCAGCATTTGTGGTAAAAGCATTTACCAGTTTTACCTCTTAGGCAAGCAGCGGGTTGAAAAAAAATATAGAAAAGTTTACGATAAAACGGTAACTCTATCTTATGGAAAACCCAAGTTGAAATAAAACCGTTATCGTTACGTGTAGGGTTCAAAATTTTGATAGCGTGGTGAGACGGACAGCGTCGACATTCATATCAGAACTCGCCGCGCAGGCGCTCGACCTCCATCATTTATGGCATTCCACTATCGAATCATACAATCAATAAAGTTGGTAACGATCTTTTTTATTGTTCCGTCAATAAACAATCGCTCGCGCAGCCGCCTGGTGGGGAATGGACTCTGAACACAATCTGTAGACACTAAGTATCAAGATTTAAATTATTTAGTTGTAAATAAATGTGACATTATATTTATAGTGTTTTCAGTTCCCGATGGCTTACTTAAATAAACTATGAAACCTCCGAACCTCAGTTGTGTTACTTCAACTTACTTTTGGAAAGACTAAAGCAACACGGTAGTTTATTATTATGGAATTCGGGTCACCAACAGTGAATACAGTGTTTTTAATAACTAAACATTGCCTACATTAAAATTGGTGTGAACACCAATCTTACGTTACTTACGAGGCTTGTATTATTTGAAACGTAGTGTCATAATATTTTATCTTGAAGTAAAATTGACCTATCTACCTATTTACAATTGCAAAAGATCAGTGCCGTTCCCGGACACGCGGCCACAGCCTGCTATTGTCCGCTGGATGCACGCAACCAGGAGAGGAGTCGCAGCCGTCGCCGGCCTGCGAGAAATATGAACCAATTGCCCAAGTAAGGTAAATGCACCCATTATGGACAGTGCTCCAGTGATGAACAAACAATAACAATTTTAACCCTTAAATGCATAATGATGTAGATTTACATCGTATATTTTAAAGTTCATTTTCAAACGTACATTTTAAGTAAATTTCAAACTTGGAATTTATGCAGTAAGATTTGTAGCTTTGTCAAAATTCAAATTTGGAAATGAACTTTAAAGACGCGCTTGATTTGCGACACTTTTATAATGCAAATAAGGGTTAACGGAAAAAAGGCACTTTTAAAAGATTTATTGAGATTGTTCATGACTGGAGCACTGTCCATGATAGGAGCATTTACCTTATCTTCGTTTCGTCTCCACACTTTTGCAGGCTGTTCCTGTTCGAGTGCCAATTCATAAACAAGTATACCTTACTGTAAATGTCTGACGATGAAATAGTGATGGGAATACAGGTGCCGGCAAACTTCTTGAACATGTGGCCTTGCCTGCGCAAAAGCGATTTTTAGGTGTCGTTGGGAGGGGGGGCCGCGGGCGGCGGGAGGTGGCGGCGGGGAAGCGTCGTGTCGTTCACGGGATAGGTCGATCAGTTGACGTTTGCGTCCCGCACCCCGTCCACGTCCCTCTGCTTCCCGAGTACACTTGCGTGCACTGATAAAGCCGATTGTTATCATTGACTTTCTTGTTACTTTTTTTTTTTGAGTTTTGTTGATCCTTTTAAAGTAACTAGTAAATTGTTATTGTTATTGGTTGACTTTTCGTTATTGTTTTAAAGTGAAAACATAATGTCACGCCAAACGAACGTAGTTTTAACAAAACAAGGTCGGAAGATAGTGTATGCGTGGTAGATTTGGTCACTGACCAATTCTTAATTTATGCCGACGATGAAAGAGACTCCGATGATGACTCCGACAATAACTATGATGATGATGATCAACATCACGATATACTTATTCATGATAGTCAAGAAACAATGACCAGCTCCAGATCCCCTGAATCAAGATCTAGTACCAGCGCTGGTATTGCCTTAATGGATGGAATATCCTTTTTAGTTAAAGACTAATTTCCTGTATTTTTAGTGTTATTCTAATAAAAACATAAACATGTTTTTAAACCATTAAATATTCTGTACTAAAAATAAGGTTCTTTTTTTGCACGTATGTGTATGATGCGCGAACTTTCCCCCACCACCTCGCCTAATGTTCAAGAAGTTTGCCGGCAACTATAATTGACTTTTATAATTAATAATATTTACATACATTTGCATACATACATACTTTCACGCGTGTAATACCAGAGTGGGGTAGGCCGAGCTACAGTTGCTTTAGTTAATTCTGTAGCTCGGCTTACTCCATGCAGTGACACCATACTGAAGAACCATAGTCTATCCTGGGAAGAGCATAATATCTTCGCTCGATTGATGCTCTTTAGTTGCCATAGAAATCTTTTCTGTACACTTCCCGGGCGCTTTACATAGATGTCATAATGAGGATTCCATACAGGACCTCCTCACAATACGAGTAGCATTGTAGATATTTTCGTGGAGGGATCGTTGAAATCTTTTGTATTTCACAGTACGAATCCCAAGATTGTAAATGCGCTAGGTACCAACAATTTCGCCACGTGCTCGGAAGCTTTAGCGCGGAGTCCAACATAATTCCCAAATCCCGAATTTGGTTGGATTCCTTCAGAATGTTACCGCTAATGTGATAGTTTCTCGTAATGTGGTTTCTGTTACAAGAGAAACGAAGAACGCAACATTAGTCAACGTTTAGTCATTCATAATATTAAGTAGAGTCGCTCCATTGGACTAGCCTGTCTATGTCGGACTGGAGCAACGGTAGTTTATAGGTTGGGCTAGTTTAAGTTCATTAAAAAGGAGTAGACCAATATGGGAAACCATCAATTACATCTATACTAATATTATATTATAAAGCTGAAGAGTTTGTTTGTTTGTTTGCTTGCTTGAACGCGCTAATCTCAGGAACTACTGGTCCGATTTGAAAAATATCAGTGTTCATACTCGCATAAACCGAAGCGAAGCGAGGGCGGGTCGCTAGCCATTGATAAATTACGTTAATAAGGTGGGCCTAGATGTGATCCTTGTAGAACGCCCGATAGTGCAGCATAATGCGTCAGGAGGGTGTATTCCCGTGGTCCACCTAAGTGGATTATAAATTAAGTGTTATCTTGCCGATAAGCAAGGTAGTTTTTTTATTACGAAATTTCTAACGTCTGTCACTCAAGTAATGATAAATTCTTTTCCTTTTCCTTTATGGGCAAGAAAACACTTAATTTTACTTGACTACGGAATCCTAAAAATGAAAATGAACATAATAAGGACGTAAAGGAGTAACGGACATGCCTTAAGGTTCATCGGACGAATAATTCAATTGTCAGTTAACAGATCTGGCGAATAAAAAGATCTGAAGAATAATATTATAGTTTTAACTTTTTCAACTAAACTTATCCACTTAAGAATTGCCATTATGAAGTTAACCAAAAATTAGGACGACGAGCTAGCAGATAATACTTAACCGCCTTCGAAGGTTAACATAAATTATCGACTCTTATTTCTATAGTCAATAGACTAAAGAATACACTAATAAAAAATTGACAAGCAATTTTTATGCATTTTACCACCGCCCGGCTAAGATTATACCTATAGATAAAATGACCATGTGTTTACAGGTAAGAGAAAGAGCTCAGTTCAAAAAGTTTAAACTATACCTACCTGCTGAACACCTAAACGGGTCTAACTAACCTAGGTCCTAACGTTTCTGGCTTAAACGCAACCTGACCAAAAAGGGATCTGACGAAAAACAAACCTGGCAATAAACAGATCCGACAAAAAATGCATCTGGTAAATAAAAGAACGGACTATTGGAGAATCTGGTTAAAATACTAGTAACTGGCAAATACCAAAACTAAACAAAATCCAATGTGTAGATGGGTCATACACAATCACAAAAACAAAAGTTGTCTCTCCTGTGGTCAATAGTTAAGGGCTTGTGTGCATATAAGTTGTGTTTTTATTTGATAGGACTAAAGTAGACGTGACACCATTTATGCGGATGTGGGTTCAGCCAGAAAATTATGCCTTAAACACGTTAACTTCGGCTATGTCCACAGGAAAGACGGGAACCTAAATCTGTGTATGACCCAGATGTGGAGATAGAGTAGTAGTAAATATTACAACAATTTGTGCGCCATCTTTGGTTTCTGTAGATAACTATCTAGCTGATATCAAAACGATCGCAGTGAGCAGCTGCTGTCGAGGGCGCTAGTGATGCGCAGTTGCGAGCGAGCGCCAACAGATGCCGCTTGTGGTAATAAATCGAAGTAAGGTTACGCCGCGGGAAAGTCATAGGTAGTTATATCGATACCTTAGTGCACAATCGTACTAAATGTTTTTATTTTGCCAGTCAAGTAACGAACTTATTATTTGTGCACAAACATACTAATTACAATAACTTTTCAAATGTAATTAGTACAAGTGTGAACTAAGGTATCGATATTTAATCAAGTAAGTGTTCTTCGTTGTAGTCGCTTAACTATCTTAATCGAGATATGTTATCGCCACCCCTGAAATAGGTTTCGTTGAGGAGTTCCGGTGGCCATCTGTGGTCTTCATCATCAGTTCCACTTCACCAAATGATACTTTTTGAATGCAAATGCTAGACTCGTTACTACATACTCGTACATACATACATTAAATCACGCCTGTTTCCCAGAGGGGTAGGCAGGCAGAGACCACTTCTTTCCACTTGCTACGATTTTGACAAATCTCCTTCTTACTAAAAATACTAAAATCGCTGTTTACCTTTAATATTTGAGAATTTCCCTCAATTACCTACTCACTGGTCCCTTCATCAGATTTAAATTTGATGACAATGGGATTACCTCGAAAGTATACCCTATCAAAACATATTTTTTTTTAATCGGAATGTACATAATAAAACACACAGTGGAAGATATAACCTCCTCCTGATATTTATTTATTTATTTTATTCCTTTTTTGAAGTAGGTTAATTAGTAAGTACCTACGTTAGTTTTTCTGCAAATCATTACACACCAATACATTAACATATCGTCATCATTATCCACTGCTGGGGGTCTCCTCTATGCACTGCGAGACTGCGTCTACGCCTCCTCGACTCGCGCAGCTCCGCGCCTGCTCGCTCTGCGGCCGGCGGCCTTGTGTTCGCGCAGGCGGCATCTCCAGCAGTACGGCCAGCCCTGTTCACTTGAAGAGTGGACTCACGTCCTTGCAAATGTCCATGGGCGGCGGTGATCACTTCCCACCGGGTGGGCCGTCTGCCAGTTTGTCCGTCGACAGCAACAAAAAAAAAAAACACGTGCTCGGAACTGGCGCGCGGTTACTTCGAAGAGTTTCCTACACATCGATTATTAATATTGCTGCTCGTTGTTTGCTCATTCATGCTCGTTATTTATAATTATGAGATTATTAATTACCTGATAATGGTACTCTACTCGTTACCTACTTATGTTGTTTCTTACATTTAGATTTTTAGAGTTCATTACCAAATACTGAATAACGGAACTCTTATAAGATTACTTTATTGTCCGTCTGTGTGTAAAGACTCTTGTCTGGAATGGCTGAAGCTATTGGGCTGAAATTTGAATAGATTTAGTAACCCCGCACAATGCCTTTTCACTAGAATGTAAAACGATCGTTCAGGCAGGGAAGACCCGGCCAAGGGCGAATCTGACTCGCGCACCGCCGGTTCCGTGCCGGCTGACTTTTGTGACTTGTGGTTTTTAACAAGTTTTTAACAGATTTCAAAAAAGGAGTAGGTTATATACAGGGCGTCCCACGGCTATGCAACATGAAGGGGAAGTAACTTAAATATTGTAGATAGAGGATTTTGGTTTATGAAGACATTATTTAATTTTAAAAAGTACGTGAGACTGCATTCAATGATTTTTGAAAAACCGTTTGCCTCACCTGGGACTGGGAATCGAACAGACCAAATATGAAAAAATAAACATTCTGTATTTTTATGATGCCAGTCAAAAGGGCAACTGATAAGAAATAATTCCTTCCAAGTAACATTGTATCTAAAAATAAAGGAACAATGTGAAATTTTACATCTAAGTCACTAGAAAAATTATTAGTATGTAAAATACATGCAAAAACTGAAGCTTTTTTTTTAAATATTTGAATGCAATATTATTCACTATGAAAAATAAAATAAAGTTTCTAAATAGCAAAGTGTCCTACGGACCATATTTAAGGTACTTTCCCTTCATGTGGCACAGCCGCGGGACACCCGGTATATCACATCAAATTTAACGCTTGTCTTTTGTGATCTGTTTCACCGTTTTTTGTATCAAGTAAAAATAATGATAAGTAAATATTTCTTGTATGAGGGTTCTCCTCCTTGTTATTTAACTTTTTTCAACTTCCTACTATCGGTTATGCAGGAAGGTATTCTGGGGCTGCGTTCCCACCAGAGCTGTGCGAGGCAGCTAGGCGGTGTTGCGAGGAAAAATCCACCAATAGGATTCAAAATTTAAATTCAAATTTCAAAATATTTATTCAGTAAATAGGCCACATGCTCTTTTACACGTCGGTAATATAGGGTGAGTCTACCAGCGCTTCGGACAAGACCATCATTGCGGAGAAAAAGCGCCGCAAGAAACTCCAGCAGAAGGTAATTTTTTCAATCATAAAAAAACATAATAGTACCTACTTAGTTTTACTAAGTTACATTAAGGGTCTGTTTTACAATCGACAAGTAAATTTATCTGTCACATAAAGTTGTCTCTCTCCTTGTCTATTTTCAAGTGTACGACAAAGAAAGGGCTAAACTTATCCGTCATAATATCTTTTACTTGTCGATGGTGAAACAGGCGGTACCTAACTAAAGTAAGTTACATTAAGTAATAAGGTAATAAATAATAAATTCTTAAATCTAGGTACCAAAAATAAAATCATTACAAATGTAAGGTCAATAAACCTTGAACTTAATAAAAAACTATGAAAACAACACGACGAGGTCTCTACGTCAAAAGCCATAACTAGAATAATTTATTTAACAACAAGTCCTTGCAAACAGGACCCCACAAACAGCACCCGTTCACGAGTATGACGCGTATCTCAGCCATCGCCTCTCAACCGTGTGTTCGGGAAAGTGGGGACCCGATCAACGACGCCGCCGTAAGCAAAGACCCTTGAGCAAGCGTGACATGCTCATGCTGCCGGACAACATAAAAGTAATATTGTGTGAAGCAGCTGTCCGGCGAGAAACATCACAGTGTGTTCTCGTTTAAAAGCGTCCTGTCTTGGATAGTGAGGCAAGTGAAACAAAGTAATCCTATTGGTGGATTTTTCCTCGCAGCACCGCTTAGCTGCCTCGCACAGCTCTGGTGGGAACGCAGCCTTATAACACATTCTGTGAAAAAAAAAACCGGTTATCTGTTACAGTTCACGAGATACAGCTCTTTAAACTTGGCACGGCCGGGATGCGGGGGGTGTACCGGCAGCAGTTGGTTGAAGCTAGAATAGCAAGCTAGTTGTGATGTGGCGTCACCTCGCTATTAGATCAAGCTAGATAGCAAATCCTGGCTTGTCACAAGCTAGAGCTTTTTAGATGTTCGGAAATTTAATAAAATTTAAAGCCAGTAAAAACGGGGCTTTTTGACACAAATTTCGTACTAAAAAACGAATAACTCGACATTTATGTCCTAACAAAGCTTTTTAGGGTTCCGTAGTCAAACTAGGAACCCTTATAGTTTCGCCATGTCCGTCCGTCCGTCCGTCCGTCCGTCACCAATCATAAATATCATAATAGACATTATACACGTCACATACATCTGTACCTCCAGTGTAAAGGGGTTAAACTCAAAAGTGTTGATTTTTCAGGAGAGTTAAAAAACGTTTGAAATCTGTTTTCTTCATAGTAAAACGTAAAAATGTATATTTTTAGCTGTCATTTTAGATAGTAAACAGGGTAAACTATAAGTTAATTGTTAGTTTACGCTCTTTTTAGTAGTAAAAACAAAGAAATTTGCTTTTATAACTTACTTACATCGTTTTACACGAAAAATGAAAATGTGTAAAAGGGTTTAACTAGAGTTTAAATTGTGAAATTAATTGCTTAAGTAAATGCGGTATTGTGTAAAGAGACTTTTTTGAGAACAAACTTTGTACAAGTTTTTAAGAACCGCTTAAACATTGTATATTTAAGTAAGTTTAAGACAAACAAAATAAGATAAAAACAAAATAATAATTTATTCATGAAATAAAACAATGAAATAGAAAACAAAATGGAAAATAAAAACAAAAATTTGGTACAAAAAAAATATATAGTGAAACAAAAATGTACGAGGGTTGCTATGAATATTTTTAGTTAATTAAAAACCATTCATTTTTTTTACAAATTACTTTAATATTTTTCAAAATATACTCCTCCAAGTTCAATACATCACCTCATTCTATAAAACCAATCCTCAAAACATTTAAAATATGCGTACTGCGGAAGGTCAAAGAAAAGTCGCTCAAATTCTAGTACTGCCCCGTTCGAGTCCGGCCACGCATGATTTTCTTTTTAGTGGGGAACAAGAAATAGTCGCACGGGGCCAGGTCAAGACTGTAGGGTGGATGCGACACCATCCATTGTTATTGCCGCGGTGTGTGCAGGTGCATTATCTTGGTGAAAAAGAATTCCATGAGTGCCGCTCTTTGGACGATCCTCACCAAGTCTGTCAAATGCCTGGGGTAAACAGACCTCTGTGTACCACTGGCTAGTAAATGTTCTTTGATCTTCGAGTGGAACTACAGCTACTGGCCCCCCGCGGCGAAAGAAAACGGCGATCATTTTTTTGTTCACACTACGGCCACGAAAAATTTTTCATTCATTGCCCGTGGTCCTACTGTGTAGTCCTACTGATCAATGATTTATATTTGAATATCAAATTAACAGGGTCGACGGAGCTCCGCTGGCGCGGAGCTCCTATTTCTGGGTGGTTTGGGCCTCCGGCCCTGCTGCAAAACTAACATAACCTAAACCTACCTCGTATTTATGAATTTTATGATATTAATTTTAGTCAGTAGGACTACGCAGTAGGACCACGGGCAAACGACTCAATTTTTAATGGCGGCCCGTCTTCCTCAAACACCCATTGCATAGATTGTTGCTTTATTAGAGGGTCATAGCAGTATATCCAGGACTCATCAGTAGTAAGGATATTAGAAATCTGTTGGGAATTGCCTCCGTCGAATTTTTTGAGCATAAACTGGCACCAATCTACTCGCCGGGTTTTTCGCTCTTCGGTCAGCATTTGCGGTATCCAACGCGAAGCGACCTTCCTGACGCCAAGATGATCATGTAAAATGCTTAATACTGCGGGTGATCCAATACCAAGTTCATGCTCTATTTCCCGATGGGTATTATTTCTGCGTTCTTTAATCAACCACTCGGCTTTGATCACGTTTTCTGGCGTTACAGGAGTCGACGGCCGTCCCGGTCTCGACTCATCTTTGAGGCACTCCCGACCCCGCTTAAACTCGCGGTACCAATATGAGATTGTGGCTAACGATGGATCGCAGACTCCCCAAATGCGTCGTTTAAATTTTTATTAGATTCGTTAAAGGTTAAGTTCCTTTTGTAGTCGTAGAATATCATAGCACGAAACGATTCTCGCGACAGCTCCATTGCAAGAAACAAAACTGGACTGAAATTTTCAGCAAAAAAAATAAAAAAAAAGTTGCAAGCGGCCAGTATCAAATTTCATTTTACAAAGAGGTTAATAGCTATATTACCCTTAATTTGCCATGCACTTTTAAAAGTAAATGGTGTTAGTTTTTATACAGCTAAAAACTTTTGTAGCAGCCTATGTAGCAAACATTCGGAGAACATAATATTATTTCGTCATCTGAATCTGAAATTTCAGATGGGCCACTACTTGAGTCAACTACGTTTTCGGGTTGTTTTTGTAAGCAAATTGACGCCACAGCGTCAAGAAGGGCAGATAAAATTTCAATGCATATATTTTCTGGTGTCAATGAAACTATATGACGGCCTCGTGTCGCAGCATTGTGTAGTCGTTTAGTACCCCTGAAACAATCATAAATTTATAATTTAAAACTTAAAAGAGGTGTATTAGATTGGCAGTACTTTTATACACTTCTTTGTTAAATACTTAATATATTTATTAACTTTTGCCTGTAACCTCGTCCGCGCAGAAGTCGTTTATCGCTACTCCTTCGGTAACTGTTTCATGTATTTTATGTCCTTTCACGGAACTCAAACGATCTTCATACCAAATTTTCATCAATTGAAATTTGGTAACCGTGAAAGCGTAACAAATAATCAAAGAAACAAATAAATAAACAAACTCACTTCCACTTTTGAAATAGGTATTAGTAAAGATTGTTTATAATTTAATTCAACTACAATGAAACAGTAGGTTTAATTTTTTCAATTCTTAACGAAGGCTCTACCCCGCTACTTACTAAGTTTATGAGAATTTTTATATTATACCTACCTTACCTACCTAATTAAATTAAGCAACTGGCTTCATTCCTTTATAGATTTAAACTTAGTACAAACTTACATACATACACATACATACAAACTTACTATACACAAACATACCAACTTATAACTTACATTTTATTTAGAATAGAATAGAAATCGTTGACTCGGTGTTAAAATAAAATGGACATAAAAAACAGCAAAAACATTATAAAAAGTAGAGTAATGCAAACTTAGAATAGGTACTCAATCTAAAATTAACACCGAAAAGGTTGCCACTCAGCATGGTGTCAGGCTTACTAGCTTATTTAACTCATTAGTTGAAAATGCACAAAGTTTAAAGCAAAATCATACTGTATTTAGTTTAACACCATTTTGTCATAATAAAAACAAAATAATAATCAAATGTTACTTTGTGAAAAATGGTTAAACTCACCGCTCAAGTCAAAATGCGTCGACCAGCTTCGGAACACAAAACAACTTCGCCACTCGTTGTGCTGACCGCGGGCGGGCGGGCTGACTGCTCGCGAGTCGAGCGAGCCGCGTGCACGCCGTCTAATTCCCCTCCCCGCACCGTCCACCGCGCGGTCTAACGACTTTAACCCTTTTGCACAATGCCGATTCCCAATTTGTTAGTAAGAATTTATATACAAATATGAAGTTTATCTAATGTATAAGCCAATTTTATAAAACGGTTTTGTGAAAACTGGTCAATATGAACTTTGACAATTACACTAATCATAAATTAGCATGTGAAGAACGATTAATCTTGTTATTAATCATTTTACATGAAATCGTGCAGAATAGGTTAGTTGTGTAAAGTGATCAAACTAAAGTAATATCACTTTACACGAATTGATATTCTTAAAATTGTTTGTGAGTATTGATTAATCATGAGATTTACCGCTTTTCACGAATTAATCCCGGTGGAGTAATATTATGGTCTATGTTTAGTTTGATTCTTTTACGCAATAATTTATCAAAAAAGTATTTTGTTTATTGAGATCAAACTAAACTTTAACCATTATTCCTTAACACTATTTGAAAAATCATAATGGTTAAAAAGATAAAATAGAAATTGACCGTTTTGTACAAACTAGTTGCGATTTTGTTCATACTTTAACCCTTTTGCACAATTGCTATCTCAAAAACTAATGGTCGTACAGCCACGAGAGTAAGACCGAACGATGCGCCGTGACGAAATACGTACAATACTAGCAAAATCCACTATTGGGTTAAACTCGAGTTTAACCCCTTTACACTGGAGGTACAGACATATCGATACACACCGAGTATATAAATTTTTTAACGAGTGTTCCGGATTACTGCGGGGGCTTTATTGAAATCGATGGGTATTGTATTGGTTTTGGCTGAAGCTCCTGTTGTTTAAAAGGTAGAAAGTTGTATTTGGTAATGTAATTGTAATAACCACTCAAGCTATAGCTATTAAGTGTACTCATACCTAGTTAATACTTTCTTAATTTTCGAGGTTTTTTTTACACTTGCAATAAAATAGTATTTATTAAGTTTCTCTTCGTATAAGTAATTGATTTTAAACATCAACGAAAAACGCAAAAAAATACTCAAAACGTTCGTATTTCAAAAAAATTACATTAATATGGAAATTAATATCTCGAACAATTTCCGCGATGGCATTAGTTAAGAAACGTAGGGTAGGATGTTTCCGTACGACAGTTATGTCCGCTTACAGACTCGCACCATCTTGTTGCATATTGCATTGAGTTAAATAATATATCAATGGCATATTGTTACAAAACTGTGATTATTGTACTGTTGGCAAACATAATGGTGATCAACCTACCGACTAACAACATTACACATCGAGGGCGAATATAACAGTATCCAGTCAGCCCCAACAAGCGTCTCAAATAGCACCATTCAACAATCATACCTACTCTTAGGCAGGTAGGTAGGTATCATGCCTGAGGGAATAATGTTTTTCTTAGTTTTAAAAAGGTTTAAGTACTGTAAGTTTGTCATATTATTAAGTAATTAAAATATCTAAGGCATTAAGGACACGTACCTACCTAACCATCTACTCGT
>CAWYPN010000243.1:0-18282 GCA_963966035.1 Acleris laterana
AGTTACATAGCTGTATCCCTTTCTCTCAGCTTAAATTGAACGGCATAACTAGCTATGTTATAATCAGTGATCGTACTTTTTGTAGCATTTTCGGTGCAGTGCTAGGGTTGTCAGTATTGCCCAATATTAAATTGTTTGAACCATAAATCTAATAAAATGAAAAATTAAAATATAATAGCGTTTGAAACAAATCGGAAACACACAAAATATTCTGAGAACATGTAAAGCCCAACCCGGTATATGCATAATGAAATGAAGGGTCAATTTACTATATGACAAAATGTAACACAGTAGCAATAAATGTTGTTGTTGTTCGACAGTGCAATCAAAATTACGAAAATAAATCGTCAGCATACCCTCCGAAAAATTTGAGGAACTTTGGGTTACAGTAGGTACCTAATACATTTAATACACAATTATAATAACTGATTAAGTAAAAAAACTAGTGTTAGATTTTCAACGACAACACAATATTAGATACATAATTTTAAACGTCAATCATATTATACACGTCGACAACCCTAGGTCGCTGTCGCGTGTCATTTGACGCCATCGAACCAAAAATGCTAGAAAAAGTACGATCACTTGTTATAATAACCTCCCTGGACTGTTATGTAGCTATAACTCTTATTGTGAAGCTGAAAATTTCCATACAAAATGCTATAGCATTTCACACCCCTAAATCAAGTCCGTTTTTTACAGATTTCGCATGTGTTGTAGACATTCTTAATGTCAACATGCAAAGCCAACGGAAGACCAGTGCTGGCTTTACGGCTAGTGAATGCTGAGTTGGGACCGTTTCGCAACTGTTTCTGTGTCTTATTTTTTGTATCTATGTATTTAATGTTGTTTTGTATTGTTGCGAATAGATGTCTCTCTTTATCTTTAAAAAACGTAAAACTCAAACTTGATTCAGGGGTTGAGAAACATCGCCCGGAGCTAAATTTGTATGGTTTTTTTTTTGACAGCTACGCGATTTAACGCATTCACTGCCAGGGGGCGTGGCCTAGGAATAAACTTGTATGACAGTGAACGCATATATGCGTCGGTGGCAGTGAATGCGTTAAGAATCGGTCACAATCCAGTTAAGCTAAAAAAAAATACCAAAATTAGGCTTCAAGCTCAAAACTAAGTATGTAAGTAAGTAGTAACTTCTGTAATTGAAAGGGATTAGTCGTCTTAGCTTTAGCGCCGATTACTACAAATAGTCTCGCCGTCTCTGTCTGTCCGTCAGACAGTCGCGCGTGTACTTGTCAAAGTGTAACGACGAATTAAACTTTTTAAACTGTCAACATTATTTTTTAAACTACGATCTACGTAAGTAAAAGGAAGCAAACCTCAGCTGTGTATTCCTCAGTGTCACCCAACCGGAGTGTTACTGTGAATACTTTTTTGTGAGCTGGTCCTGTTTCTGATGTGAGGCGGTATTGGTGCTTAATCTGAAACGTTACATATTTCTTGGGCATTGGTAGGAAAAAAAATTGTTCTAAGTAATTTGTTATTAGGATTTCTACTCACTTGGATATAGTTTAGATACGAGAAAGTTCCTTATAGCGATCCTTGGGGTGGGGGAAATACAAAACAATAGCCTTACGACTGACATTGAATGATAGTAATGAATTAAGCCACAGTAAACATTACTGTCATCCACATAATAAGTTTCGTTTCTGCTTTACCCAAGGATTTTGCTTAAACCGCTAAATGTACAGTCGAAGTCAAAAATATGTTTACACTTTAGTACCTTGTCACTTTAATCGGTGTGACAATTTTATATGACAGTTTAATCATGACGTTAAATAGACAAGGTACTAAAGTGTAAACATATTTTTGACTTCGACTGTACAGAGAGCGGAGGCAGCGCGGTGCGTACTAATACTAAATACACCTTCGATAAGACTTTAGCATGCTACAACGCGCCGCTTCCGCTTTCTGTGCGTTTTGTTTGCAATGTGTACCTTATTGTACCTGGCCAGTTCGTTGACCAGGCACATGGGGGTCTTCTCTTTACTGTTGGCCGCGGCGGGCGGCGGGCGCGCCTCACTGTCGCCCGCCGCCCGCGCCTCCGCGCCCGCCTCCGCGCTCGCCTCCGCCGGGGGCAGCTCTGGCTTGACCGCCGGCGGCTCCGGCGCCACCACTGGCGTTACTACTACATGGGAGAAACAACTACTTGCAACTTATTGCTGTAACTTCTGTGACGCAATTACTATGGGTAAGAGTGAGTGGCAAATATCTGCATCTCTGTGTTGTACATAGTTTTGTTTCAATATTTTTAGCAATAACTTGCAAGTGTAACTGCGGCCTAGTGCAATAATTAATAAAAACTAAGATCCGAGTGTTAACACTTGTCGAAAAAAATATTTTTACCATAAAACATCCATTACAAACCCTATTAACGCTGATGACAGATATAAAGTAGGCCACCCAGCAACGTCGGATGGCGAATTTTGCACACAAAACTTTAATTTATTAACAGTAACCGGAATAATCACAGTCAAAATAGCTCAACCTAACGCTCTGCCACTCACGCGTTAATAAAACGGAAAAAATTACACGGGAAATATGCACTCCCCTCTTAATCACGTGTGAATTAACACGCTTCAAATTATAAGTAAAGCTGCTCCCACACCGGAGCTTAACGGTGCGTATATTACGGTGTCGTTGCGTAAACAAAAGATGGGGCCATAGTAACAACATGGCGCGGTTTTTGACGCACCGTAATATACGCACTGTTAAGCAGCGGTGTGATCGCAGCTTAAACTGACTACCGATTCCGATGAGTGCTGACTAATAATAACTATAGTCAAAGTTAAAGGGCGCCAGATTAGAGGCCCTACTTTAAAATTTGGTACCTGGCGGCTCCCGAGAGCCAGTAACAAAGTGCCTACCTACTTGAATTCTGTCTTAAGACACTAATTACTGTTTTGTTTTTTCGCTATATGTATTGGGTTTCGAAAAGTTAAACATCAAAGTTCGAAGTTACTTTAGCTCCGCCTCTGTTACCCGTCATTCGAGACAAAATCGAGAGAAAGGAATGGCGTTAACGCAACTTCGAACTTCGATTTTCAAAGTAGGGCCTCAGCGGTCTAGAGAGCGAACGTAGGTCGCCCTGTTAGTTACCGGAGTGCGGTAGCGGCGCGGGCGGCGGCGGCACGTACGGCGGCATCACGCTGGGCCCGTAGCCCACGCCGTAGCCGCGCCGCATCTGCTTTAGTTGTTGCTGCAAAACAAACAACAACACACATCAAACCAGTTGGCACACACAGACAGATCTAAGGCTGCGTATCCACCAGAGATGTGCGAGGACGCGTTCCAAGGGATGTGTTTGTCATGAACCAATAGAAACACTTCATTTACCTAATCCTCGCTTAGCTTAGCTCTGGTGTAAACAGATCAACGGAGCGAGGTTTTTGTATCTACAAAAGAAGGGAAGGATGTGTGCGAGGGATGTGTTGCGAGGCAGCGTCTGGCTCACCCCGCCCGCTTATTCAGCTCCGCCCGCTCAGCTACCTCGCACATCTTTGGTGGAAACATTCACACCGTTACACCTCCTCGTTACACAGCCTCGCACCGCTTAGCTACTTCGCACATTTCTGGTGGAAACGCAGCCTAAGTCAGATGCACCTGCATATTAACTAGCAGCTTTGTGTTTTGTAGCGGATTAAACCAGTCACACGAGGTGAATACTAGCTGCGAATGCACTCGGCTAAATAATCCCGGTGCAAGGGCGATATATGCTACCACAGACCCTACCCAGACCCCAAGAGGTGCCTTCTCCACGAGCGAGTGTATTGCAACGATATTCAGCACCGGATTAAGCCTGAGGCCCTTGCCAAGATGTACTACGCTAACTAGCGTTACTATTCGTTTCGTTTTTAAACCAATCCCGTCACTGGTAGATGACGTGATACGAAAAGTCACGTGATCTACCAGTGACGCGATTGGTTATAAAACGAAACGAATAGGTAGCGAAATCTTTTTTAAGTTTAAGCTGCTAAACAAACCATAACTGTTTGTAATGCATATCTCCCTAACGTCGGTACCTGCTACGTAGTTAATCCGACATTAAAAATTCTCTCACGGGTTAGCCAACGCTTTTGTACATATATTTTTTTAATCCTTTTGTATTGGTTTTGTTCTTCTTTTATACAATAAAATGTTATCATACATACATAAACCGTATTTAATGTTTATCATTGCAATATGAGCTTTCCAGTTCAAACGGGTGTCCAGTTTAAATGGGTACCCCGAATGCTCACAAACGGCCCGTGATTGCATCAATTACTGCAATGACCACCATGAATTGTATAAGTGAACGCGATTTGGTGCTGCTTTCACATCGGTTTGTTACTTGTAGTTATCGCGTTATAAAATTCTATAGTTGAATCTGAGGCCCTACTTTGGAAATCAGATTTCGAAGTTACGTTACATCCATCTCTTTCTCTCTATTTAGATTCGAATAACGAGTGAGAGATGGGCCACTCAATGTCTCGAATTGAGCGCTTCTCGGTAGCTGGGTCAAAATCTTTTTTGATGCATTTAAATTTGTCCCTGGGAAATGTGACAGAGTAGTTGTTTTTTCAGGAAGTAATATTTTATTTAGTTAGACGATAATTTACAATACTTTACTGATTCAAATAAAATAAACATTTATTTAGATTAAAAAACACTACTTAAAGAGAAGAATTACGATTGTGACAGTGGAAAATTTCAGTGCATCGAAAAAGATTTTGACCCAGCTATCCTGGATTAGAAAATAGTTTCTTATGTAATTTAACGAGGTCTTACACACTCAGCTGTTCGAATGTGCAGGTTTCCTAATGAAGATTTTCCTTCACCGTAAGAGCATCGGGAAGAGTAGTAGAGCAGTACAGAACCTATTAGAAAAATTCCGTCGCCATTGGTACATTATTCCGGATGCATTTATGAATATGGGGGTATATGTGTAAACCGGAGCGAGGGCGTTACGCTAGTTGCCATAAGTAAAATGAATACTGACCGGAGGCATGGAGTGATGCTGCTGCGGATGGTGCATGGCGCGGATGGGGTGCGGCGCGCGCGCGGGCGAGTGGTGCACGCCCAGCCCCAGCCCCAGCTGTCCGTGCGCCATACCGCCTTGCGGCCCGAGCGGCACCCTGCACACGTCACCACTACACTACCACTCCAGAACTCCTAGGCCTTCCGAAGCAATCATTCTTACTAACTTAACTTAAAGGACTCAAGGTAGCTTGAAGTGAGCTTGCAACGGTCTGCACGGCAACGAACTGTTATTCCAACTGGACCATTCAATACGGGTGATATATTAGTCTGCATTAAACAAGGGACGCATTCGGTCTGGCGGATCAAAAGACCGGCCGTCATATGTTCCATTGTGGGCCATTCACGACCAGTTCCGCGACAAAAGAGCCGCAAGTGACCCTCGACGCATCAACAAATTACACAAAATTTGCATGTGAATGCAGTCTCCACTCTATTTAGTTAAACATACCTATATAGTGTGTAGTGTCAATGTTGAGTTACCATTCAATCCGGTATTAAGTGTGAATATCTTTATGACCCCTTTCTTTCTAGATCTTTACTGTATCCGGGCAGGATAGGACAAGTCTGTTCTCGAGTCTAGTGGGCTGGTTTTTAGGGTTCCATACCTGAAGTATCCAAACGGACCCCTATTGCTGTCACTCACGTGTCCGTCTGTCCGTTCGTCGTCTGTCACACAGGGTCTACAGTCAGTAAAAAAAATACAGTATAAAGAACTTGTAGACCCTACATACATGTAGAACCCGCTTAAGACGATTCTGAGGGGACCAAGCAAACGCGTATTGAACGGGAAATCGTATTTTAAACGTGAAAACAAAACTAGCATTATTTCATGTACATACATTTACATGTAATTTGTTTGTTTGTCATGTAAACTCTTAATTGCACATAAATAAAAATATTACAACATTGTTATTATAGTAATGTACAAAGGCGAATTTATCCCTAAATGTGATCTCTTCCAGCTAACCCTATTTATTTTAAATGGAAGACACAAAAAAATATGTTTACGTAAAAGTATATTATAAGATTATAACAATTGTTTCACTTAAAGTAATTATTTATTTTAGTTTGACGTAACGATTTGGATTCATTTACTATCACAAGATCATCACTTAGGGTTGCGTTTCGGGTGGAACCTGCTCTTTCAATAAGGTCTTCAACTAAAAGCACTTCGTAAGTTGCAACATTGTCGTCAACGGGTGAATATCCAGGAAAATCCTGCAATATGGTGGGTTCCCCATCTTCTAACACGATATTACGCTTCTCATTTACATCACTGGACTAACACGATTCAAGAAAAAATTTAATAACCCACAACAATTGAAACTTAAAACAAATCAAAACACAGCCACACAAGCCGCAGCGTGCAGCGGTAACAATGAGAGAATGAAATTCAAGTGTAGGTACCCAGCAATTACTCGATCGCTTCGTCACAACAAACTTATCTGGACCGGCGGAGGTGTCGCTAGAATCGTAATATTAGTACGATATGCTTAGTCGCAACTCTTTTTCTTCCGCGTACATAATAACTTAGTATTATGGTTTTAGAAGACGTATTAAACGGGACGCAAGTCGTATTAACCGTGAACAAATGTATGAAAACAGGCCTTAAGTTGCAGAGACTGGCAGACAATGCCGTATTATGCGGGAAATCGTATTAAGCGGATTCTACTGTAGTCAAAAAATATTTTTAAATGTGTGGGGGCTCCCAAACAGTTAAAGGATACCGCGCGAAAAAAAATGTTTACCTACGCCATCGAGTTTGGCATCGTTGTGTAGAGTTTGTTGAGTAGATAAATACTGTATTTAATGTTTTAAAATTATTGGAAAACAAAGGAATGAGAAACCACGAAAGTCAGATTTTTTTACAACATTTTGTTCCAAAGAATTTTTACTCCCCATTGATTTATGAATTTGTGATAATGTTTATTATTACATATATTTTACTAACAAATAATTGTATTCATAAATCAGATATTTTGGTGTTTGTTTTAGCGGCGTCGGAACCCTACACAGATCATGATCCGACATGTTCTCTCCCGGTTTTTTGAACACAAACTGTACTAACTATTATAATTGAAGCGAATCCCAAATTAGTCCCCACTATTTTTGTAATTAAATAATTACTTCACTGAAATTGTTCTCAGCATTCCATCATTGGCGATCAGCACAATATGGAATTTCCCATTCGACATCACCACATCAGTGCGCAAGGATAAACATCATTGAACAAAAACAGCTAGTAATTTGATGATGCTAATGTTATAATAAAATATGACATCAAGGTTTACTGATAAGATAACTAGTGTTAGGACTTTTGGTGGCATACCGTGGCTCTAGGATCCATGGCATCGCTAGTTCCTAATTATTAGATACATACACTGCCTTGATTTTGACCTTCAGTATTGTCAAAATTTATTCATTTGTTAAATAGCTTAACTAGTTGAAATGTATTTTGGTATAGAGGATATTAACTCCACTTTGAGTGTTGCAAACAAACGAATATTAGTAGGTATGGATAAACCGAGCTAAAAATTTATTTAGTACATTTTTAAATTTGATTTGAATTTTTGATTTGATAACAAAGTGGTAAGTGTTATATATAATAAGTAGGAAATAGCTACTTCATGGATCATGGATTTTATAACCATGCCACCAAAATCCTAACGCTCCCGATAATCCTTTAGCTATATGTATTTAGTGTGAAATGAAACACCTACTGAGATAGTCACAGATGTCAATTAGAAAATTGTTGGCGGTCGGCATGCGGCGCGGGCGCAACCATTTTATCGATGTAGACAAATGAGTCAAACGTGCGCTCGGTACGGTTTTAGTATACAGTTGCGTACTAAAATAGTTATAATTTGACACAATATTTCATTGAAAAATGGAGAAAAATGTAAACATATTTTAGTACTCAACAGTACATACAGCCCACAGGCCACATAATTAGGAACTAATAATAAAATTGTTTAACACCTGTTTAATTGGTTGTTAAAATTGATAAGTCATATTCAAGTTCAAATTGATAAGGCAAGCATTCCTAATAATGTAGTTACCACTGTACAGTCAAGGGCAATAATATGTATACACTTTAGTACCTTGTCACTTTAACCACTGTGACAGTTCATATATGGCAGTTAAAATATGACGACAATTAGACAAGGTACTAAAGTGTATACATATTTTTGCCCTTGACTGTACTTCCTCTCTTTGACAACTTCATCTCTGGTTGCGCCAGTAAGTTTAACTTGACCCGTTATTAAGGTCTACCATTCCCCAACCAAGGTTAGAGGTTCCTTATCCGCAGTTACAATGAACACACAGGGTCTACAAAAATTAAAAAGAAAAAACACAGCACAAGTGAAATTACTTCCGTGTAAAAATCTAATAATGGGCAGACCTTACCTTCCACAACAGGATAAAAACGATTTAAAACTTGCTTTGCAATCAGAGTTCATTGTTTATGTAGAATTGAGTTTGCCAATATACCTATCTATTGTTCTTATTGTCCAAATAGGGGTTAAGCGGGTCAGAGAGTGATAAACACAATTATATTACTTTTTATCTCATTACATGTTGATCACACTTTTACTAACCAATTATTGTTAAAAACTTTAGTATTCTTTTTTGATATGAATGTTTATTTTCGTTATTAAACGAAAAAATATATTGAACTGTAGCAGAAGGAAGATACAATATCTGTTTGTTCGCTTTACTATTGGATCTGCCAGTTTGGAAACACTACTGTGAATATATAGATTTAAAGTGTTGGCAACTAAAATTTAGCTGCATGCCTCAGCACATGATTTACTATAGCATTTGTCATGAACCTTGGACTTCTTCATTTGATTATTTATCAAGCAATAAATTGGCCTGTCAACAGCAGCATAATATATCAAAGTACGTAGTAACAAATTGCCATAAAATACTAATGACAAATTACCATAAACCATAATGTTTTGCAAATGGCAAGGTAGGTCATTAAATGTTTAAAATAAAACTGGAAATAATGTTATCGCTGTCTCTGGTCTGCTCAGGGACAACACAAACCAAACCTTCAAAATGATTCTCTTGCCATGAAATAAGAAAATAAATAGACCCGCAGGGTAATAAACTGGCTCAAGTTTTTGAAGAGCTAATTTTTGAAATCAATTACGTATGTTAAACAGAGGGTTAGGTAAAACGGCCGCTCGAGATCATTATTAAACACCTTATATGCGGGAGGTCGGTGGAATTAACACAAAATTAATTGACCTCCATCCTGCAATGGCCAGGTGTCCCCATCCATCACCATCATATTATTATATATCAAAGGTGACAATCTCTTCTGATTATGATAGTCCAAAAAATAATAAAAAGGGATACCCAAATTATGAGTACAGAACAGTGCCCAAGCAAATGAATGGTTAATATAATTAAAACAAGGTCCTAAATAAAGACTGGGGACCAGGTACCATGGGATCACGACCCTCATACACTAACAAAAAACTTATCATGCAATGCCTGGGAATCACCAGGAGAGTAGAAGGAATACTATATTTCAAGTGTTTCTTGAACTAACAAACAGTAAGAGAGTCTTCTAATAAGAAACCAAGCCGAATACGGCCAATACTATCTTAATACTGTACTATACTTCAGTTTTTTTAGAATTAGAAACCACGACAACATTATATTGCGGCTCGTGGACTGTAATCTCTTTACAATTTGTACCTACTGGAGTAACTATTGACACGCAAATAAAGTGACATTAAAACAATTTTGTTTTGCGACTATTGTACTGTACTAGCTAGGTAATAAATAGTTGAACAGACGCAATATAATGTTATTGTGGTTTCTAATTCTAAAAAACCTGAAGTATAGGTCTAACACGAAATGGTTTTCATTTAATAATAATTCCATGAATCAGTTTTTAATCTACCTTACAAACATGACTGAAAAATAAGTAAATTACACCAACAGCCATACGAAAACCATTATTATACCTGAAGTGAACGTATTGGTTGTATTATATGACTACCAGTAAAACAGTAAGTAAGTGAAATTATCGGTCATTACCTAGTTAACGTTACGTGCCTGTTCTCTCGGTGCATTTGGTGTGGCGGCATTTGGTGATGAGCGGGCATACCCTGGTGCCCGCCCATGTGCTGTGGCGGGTGCCCCGACATTGGCTGGTGATGCATGTTCGGGTGATGCATCATCTTTACCAAACACTACAATATAATAAACATTTCAACAACTGAAACTCTGACAACAACATCCCACAACCTTATCACTGAGAGAAGTCGTCACCAGTAAATACTTACCGGTATTTGTCTCGTGTACAAATTTATTCCCCGCTATGCGATTAACATATATCCGCTCACAATTTAAGGCAGTATCATTTATTTTTGGCAAACAGTAAAGAAAATCATCTCGTTCAACATGCGGCCATGTTAAAAATGTTGCCATGTCAACAGTTGCAATTCCTACGACATGGCAGTTAAAGTCATGTTTAGGAGGTCTAAAAATATTACGTTGGCCCTGATTAACAAAGTATCAGACCAAATAAATCACTGACAATGTTCAGTTTTGTTATTTTCTAACCAAAAATGTTGTCGTTCAGCAATTTTATTACGAAATATTAGTGGACAATTAAAATACTTGCTGAATTACTGTGAATTCGATGCTACTCTGGCCAACAATCGTGGCAGTATCTATTTATTTGCATACTTCACATGGCCACATTTTACCTACCACGCAACTGTCACAGATTCTTGGCGGGAACTCTAAAAAAGGCGGTCAAGTAAAATTACCAATTTCTAATTGTATGATTTTTTATTGTTGAAAGTGCAATAAAATAGTAAAAACACTACTAGGAGGACATTAAAAATGGATGGAAACGAGGGGGGCGGGGATAACCCGCCCAACTCCAATAACAATAAGCGTCCTCGGCTCGTACCCGGGGACGGCGGCAACAACGGCGGCGGCGATAGTAGCGGCGGCGGTGAGCAACATAACGAGTATTTACCGTATTACAAACCGAATTATAAGAGACAATATCCTGAAAATTCAACTAAATCTGAATTTAAAGTGTTCGTGGAACACCAAAACTATAAAGACAGACTGGGTAATAAAAGTCCCATATATCTTAATCACATATTTACCACGGACGTTAAAGGTGTGATGGCTATTCATAGGCTTAACGCAAACAAAATTGCAGTATTGTTTAAACAACATAACACGGCTAATAACTTTTTGAACAACTCTGCATTTTTGGAAAAGTATAGCATGAAAGCATATATACCAGCAACACAGATAGAAAAAACCGGCATTATAAGATTTGTTCCTGCGAATATTTCAAACAAGGATTTATATACAAAACTGAGTTCCATTTATGAAATTATTTCGATACGACGCTTCACTAAGAAAGTAGGACAAGAACGAGTTCCATTACAAACAGTTAGCATAACATTCTTATCTAATGTATTACCAGACAACGTTCAGTATGATTTATTCTCATATCGAGTCTTCGAGTATATCCCACCTTTACAACAATGTTTCAAATGTTTCAAGTTTAACCATTCCGCTAGAATATGCAACGGCAAGCAAAGATGTTCAATCTGTTCAGGTGAACATATATATAAAGATTGTGACAAACCAAATGAGTTCTGCTGCGCCAACTGCAGCGGCCCACACCTGGCCATTTCCAAACTATGTCCAATTAAGATAAGTAAAATTTTAGAAAAGAAAAGTAAAATTACATATGCAAGTGTTGCACAAACTAAACATACTGAAACCGATGAATATCCTCCATTGCCGTTGCCAAAACACCAACAAACTCAACTTGTAAATAAAAAGCCTGTACAAACTGTAAATATTCCTGTAAATTCTGTAAATAAAACTGTAAATCCTGTAAATAAAAATATAAATAACAAGCCTGTTTCACAGGCCACAAACATGCATGTCCAACCAACGGACATCAAAGCCCAGATACTCTGCAATAGTGAAGTGCTAATGGCCCTAGTACAGACATTGATAGAGCTGGGTAACAACAGTGATCCTGCCCCAATCACCACAGCAGCCATTAAAACCATGTTAATAAAAAATCTGTCTCCATAATGGATTTAGGTTCCCCTAGAGCGTCACAGTTACGCATTGCGCAGTTTAACATTCAAAGTGCTAATAGTAAGAAACCCTTATTAATTAAATTTTTGCTACAGCAGAATATTGATGTATGTCTACTTAATGAAACTTGGTTTAAAGAACATCACAATTTTAGAATCCCCAATTATAATGTTCATTCTAGAATATCCAAAAATGCACACAATGGTGTAGCAATATTAATTAAACCAGATTTGAAATATAACATTTTAAACACAGCCTTTTATGAGGACATTCAAACTGTAGCTATATCTATATCTACTGAGCGTGGTAGTTTATCTGTACTCTGTGTATACTGTCCTCCTTCCAGCGGGCACTTAAGAATAAATAGACTGCGCAATATAATTCGAGACCTCCCTAAACCTATTTTTATGAGTGGAGACTTTAATGCTCACCATATTGCATTTGGTTGCTTATCAACGAAAGGTCGTGGGCAAGACTTATATGACGTTATAGATGAATGTGATTTGTGTATCTTAAATGATGGCAGTTTCACGACAGTTAACCGTCCAAGAACTAATCCTTCATCTATTGACGTCAGCTTTGCGAGTGCATGTTTAGCACCATTTTGTGAATGGTCTGTTCATGACGACTCAATGGGAAGTTATCACTATCCCACTATAACTGTAATATCCCTGTGCATTGAGAAATACCAAATCAACCCTCCCGTTGATAAATTTTTGTACAAAAGAGCCGACTGGCACAAATATAATGAACTTTCTGAGAGAGCTTTTGATGACTTAACAGTTAATGTTGAAGACCCACTTGCTTCCTATACAGAATTTTGTATTCGCCTTGATGCCCTTATGCAGTCGGTTATTCCAAAGTTCACTAAACGTGGTCGCTTTACTAGCAGACCTCCAACACCTTGGTGGAATGAGATCTGTGAGCAAAGTGTATTAGCATCATATAATGCTTTAAAACTGTACAGAAGTGACTCTACTATTGATAACTACATAAATTATAAGAAGTTAGATGCTTTAAAAAAGAGAACCATTTCTGAGCAGAAGAAAGCTGGATGGAATGACTTATGTCATTCATTTAATAGAACAACCCCTATTAGTAGAATTTGGAACATGATTAAGATGTTTAAGGGTGTCAAATCTGGTATTAAATCTCACAAAGACGAGTTCATTTCTCCCTTTTTAGATAAGCTATCTGACAATAATAATTTAAAGGACACTAGTAACTTATTTTACTATTTTAACAGCAATAATAATAACCATAATTCAAAATTTTTGTTAGATCCCTTTACATGGAATGAATTCACAGCAAGTCTACAATCTAGACGTAACACTAGTCCAGGCTTAGATAATTTTCCATACATAGTTATTAAAGAGCTTCATATTTCCATTCAGCAAATATTTCTTAATATTCTTAATGCTCTATGGCATAATCAAATTATCCCTGATTCATGGAAAACACAGTGTGTTATCCCAATACTTAAGCCAGATAAAGCTCCAGAGTATGCCAGTTCTTATCGTCCCATATCTTTATCTTCATGTCTGGGTAAATTATTTGAAAACATGATTAAAGTCCGACTGGACTGGTTTGTAGAGACTAATGGTATCATCCCATATGTGCAGTATGGCTTCCGTCGAGGTCGTAGTTGTGCTGACAGTTTCATTTCTCTGATCTCAGACCTGAAAATTGCAAATAATTTAAAATCACACACTGTTTGTGTATTTCTTGATGTTCAGGGAGCTTTTGATAATGTTGATCCAGCTATCTTGGTTAACATTATGTCTGATGTAGGTATACCAGGTCAACTATGTCAGTGGATCTACAATTTTCTAAATAAAAGAACTTTATATGTTAAGCATAATAATATTTTACACGGGCCTAGAATAGCTTCAAAAGGTACAATGCAAGGTGCCACACTTTCACCATTACTATATAATTTGTACACATGTGAAATATGTAAATATGTAAATAGTAGAGATGTAAATATTTTGCAATTCGCAGATGACATAGTTTTGTACAGTAGCAATCAGAATTTACAAGTTGCCATAGACAATATGAATAGAGCCCTAAACCAGTTGAGCCTATATTATGATGGCAGATTACATCTAAAGATCAATGCTACTAAAAGCAGTTTAATGATTTTTGGTGATGATGACCCAACCTGTGATATTATGTATTGCGGAGAAGCTATTAACAGAGTTAGATCAAAGAAATTTTTAGGTGTCATTTTAGATCAGAAACTGACTTTTGAAGAACATGTTCGACATGTTTCAAAAAATGCTTTAAAAGCCATAAACATTATAAGATGTCTTGCTGGTGTGTCATGGGGTGCAGATCCAAAAATATTGTCTATATTGTACAAGGCTATAGTCAGAAGTCATTTTGATTATAGTGCTATAGCATATATGAATAGCCCACATGCAAAAAAATTAGATATCTTGCAGAATAAAGCTCTGCGAATTATATCTGGTGCTATGTGTTCAACTCCCATAAGGGCCATGGAAGTTGAGACCAAAATTATGCCACTGATCTTGAGACGTATCATTCTAGCTGAAAGATATTGTCTTAAATTATTGTACTCAAATAATACCGAAATTATTAACAAGATTTTACCTCATCGAATCCAAGTGTCTGGTCCTTTAGCAACTAGCGAGGGTCTCCTGATTGGTAACTCTCCAATGTTGTTCCATATTTTTTTGGAAACTGAAAATAATTGTAGTAAAATCAGAAAACAGCGCCCATGGCCTTGCTATTCCTCCCAGTATAAAAGTATAGTACATCCAATTAAAGTAGTTGAGTCAGTCACCAATAACTCAGATATGTTACAGTTTCTATCTGAACATGAATACTACACTATATATACAGATGGAAGTAAAGGTGAGGGTTATGTGCGCTGTGCCATTTATGATCCTCAGATTAAATTTTCTCAGAGCTTTATTTTGCAGGAAGCCTGTACTATATTTACTGCAGAGGCTTACGCAGTCTATCAGGCTCTTTTACGAATTGGCAATGTATATAACTGTAAATATTTTCTAATTGTAACTGACTCTTTAAGTTTGATTCAGGGGTTAAATAATTTAAAAATTAATTTCAAAACTAACTTCATTTTGTACATGATTAAAGAATTAATATTAAAATACAATCTTAAAGGTTTAGAAATTGATTTTATGTGGATACCTTCTCATAGGGGAATTACTGGGAATGAAATAGCAGATAAAGCTGCTAAGGAAGGTATTAATGCACTCGACGTTTCTGGTTACATGTATGTACCTATGACAGATTATTTATATTCTATTAGGTTAGCTATAGGTAGGTTATGGGAACAAATGTGGAAGAAGGATCAAGAGACGAAAGGAAGATGGTACGGTAGCATACAAGAAAGCTTACCAGTAAGGCCGTGGTATAATAATTTACGCAGAGCTAGCCGTGACTTTATCACCACCATTACTCGACTTCGTTATGGACACAATACTGCGCCATCACACCTCGCAAGACTTGGAATAATCCAAAGTAATGTATGCACTTTCTGTGGAGTTGATGAAGCAACCGTTGAGCACATCATATTCAATTGTCAAAAGTTTCTTCTTGACAGATTAGTTCTTGCAAGTGAACTTAGTGAAGTGTGTCCAAATTATAGTGATTTTTCTTCCCGCCCGCCGCCGCTTAATCAATTATTAAAAGACACTCAATCTTATAGACCAATATATAATTACATTAAAAATACAGTGCAAAAAATTTAACAGTGCTAAAAAGATACTTACAACGTGATACCAGGAAAATAAAGTTGTGGCCTAAAGGTCTTGTAACCAGGCCATAAAATCCAAAAAAAAAAAAAAAAAAAGCAACTGTCACATAGTTAGGTAGGTAGGTACAGATGTAGTGCAAAATGATTTTCCTTCGGGAAAACTCGGATCTCAATCGGAATACGATGGCACCCGAACTGTCAATCAATGATTGTATTAAATGAGTGACGTTTTCATGTCCATTAAAATGGAACTTTATTGTTTAGTGTCAAATGACAAAGTGACAAATGACATTTGTCATTTTTTTTGAGCATTTGTCATTTGACACTAAACAATAAAGTTCCATTTTAATGGACATGAAAACGTCACTCATTTAATACAATCATTGATTGACAGTTCGGGTGCCATCGTATTCCGATTGAGATCCGAGTTTTCCCGAAGGAAAATCATTTTGCACTACATCTGTACATGGTAGGTGCCTAAGTTTGCATTTCGTGTTACCAGCTGGTGATATTTTAAATTTGCCACCTGTTTTTAGTTTTTACTGCCACGATGACTATGGACTGGCAAAAAACTCCTGCCAGTGGTGACAGCTGGAACTACTATATTTTCCAATGGCAATAAGAATGAAAATGAAATAAATCTTGGATAATGTTACCAATTTCATTCCGAACAGCGCCCTTATTTTTGGCTGGTCTTTTTTGCTAAACTATAATTGGACTTCAATACATAACAATATATTGAAATTTGACTGTGTTTTTGTACTACAAATGAAAACACAACTTATAGGGTATATCACATAGTTTAATAACAAATCACCTTTGAGTTATCAACTTAACGGAAAAAAGTGGCTAACTTTTCCCGTTAAGCTGACTACTCAAAGGGTAATTGTTATTAAAGTTTGTTACGTATCCCATAAATTGTGCTTTTACTTGCGCTACAAAAACGTATCGTCTGATTGCAAGGAAATTATTTAGTTAATTAGGACACACAATAATAGTAATGAGTGCGCCACTGGACGCTCGACATTTGCTCGGTGCAGTCTTAAGAGGTGCAAACCAAAAGTTCTAAAGCAGCCACCACCCATTTATGCAGCAGTGTTTACTCGTTGAGAGTGTATTACTAGGAATACTAGGTTACATTCGAATAAAACAAGTTTTATAAAAATACAGATTTAATTATATCGTAGTGAAAAAAAAAAACACGCGCCATCTTACAAACTACAGTTCATTTTGGCAAATATGAAAAAAAACCACGGACATAAAATGGAAATAGTCCTCGTCATTATTGATTTGTACGTCTGTAAGATTAGAGTACACGGGTTCAATCGGGTCTAGGGAATAGTCCAAGTTTTCGTCGCTCGCAGAGGTGGTTTCTGCCCAGGAGACGCGTTTAGAGATTCTGGACGCGTCTTTCTTTTTGTCCGAGGCGGGGGTGGAGTGGGATACGGGAGAGGGCTCTTTCGTAGGGGTTTGAGCGCACTTGTCCAGATAGTGCTTGCGCAAGATGAATTCGCGCATGGAGTCGTGCGAGGCGCGCTTGGGGGGTGGCGGGGGAGGGAGGGAGGAGTCGTCCATGGCTGGGTTCTCCTTTCTGGCTTCGTGGATCCTTCTGAGCTCCTGCTCGTTGGGGGGCAGCGGCCAGGCGCCGAGGTGGTTCCGCTCGAGGTGCGAGCGCGAGTGCGCGCCGCACAGGATGCGCTTGCGCACGAAGTCGTGGAACATCGCGACTTCGGAGGCGAGCTCGCGTCGGACGAGCTGCTTGTGGCGGGACGGCACGCTCGGGTCGCGGACGGCTAGGAGGGCCTGCCAGGAACAAAATATAAATACATAGGCAGCAGAGTTATAAAATAAATAACCGTTATAGTCTATGACATTTTAAAAAGTAAAATAAACATGGAAGAAATTTGCTTGTACGAAAGTTTGGGTGTTTGTAGTTTGCGTCGGGGGTTAAGAAAGTAAAAACAGCGGTGTATCAAGGAAATTTTATACATTGCCTTTGTCTGGAACGCTGAATTTCGCGCGCTGTTTTTACAACAGTAAGGTTCAGATTTCCGAGCACATCAAACTTAAAAATTTACAATCCGACGAAGCATTTAAACATCATCTGAGAAACCTTTTATTGGATAATCTATTATACTCCGTGGACGAATATATGGAACTGAAAATATTAATTTATCATTGTGTAGACTTTATTAATTCTTTTACATTATAATTGACATCGGACGAGTGACCATTTTACATGTGTAATTGTTGTTATTATAATTATTATTTATTTTTGTATTCTTTGATTATCAGTATTTATGTTTGATGATCTCAATGTAATTTCGTATTTTTTGACATACAATACAATTAATATTGTAATATTACATTGATATTTATTGGGTGTAGTTGAG